>JAOCNB020069738.1:0-12553 GCA_026546465.2 Palythoa caribaeorum | reverse complement strand
CCGATCTCATGGCTTTCATTCTGGTCTCATGTTAAGTCACTATAACGTTCTGACTTCGTCCTGATCTGAGTTCATCCTGGTCTCATGTGATCACCTTCTTATTTTCCACATTTTATGGCATATGGTAATATACTATTTTCTGGTTAGTATGTTTACTCATGTTTATATGTGCCCTTGAAATATATTAAATTGCCTGGACATGATTTGGAAGTTTTCTTGATTTTTATTTGCATCGTTCTGCATGAACCCTGGTCCCTGTAGTGTTGGAAGTAAGACTTGGATTACAGATGTAACCCTCAGGGCAGAGCTCTTTAGTATTTCAACAATTGAGACATGGGTATTACTTTCTTTTCAGTCTGTATAGAAAAATAGGGATATGGGTGATAAATGATTTTGGGCCATTTTTTTCTACCTGAAGATAACGTATTTTCGCATTTTTCAATAAAATTGTTAACTTAATGTAATTTGTGTTGGATTTGCAGAAACTAGAGCACAGACTCGCTACACCTGAGACCACGCCACTGCGTGAAGAGGACAAACAAAAAACTTTGCAGTTGTTATCAAGTCCGTCTGCACTGCACTACATTTCAAGCGAAGAAAGTGATGGAGATTTTAGTGGGACAGGACCACGCCCCCGTAAAGTTATAAAACTTTCGTTCGAAAGAACGAAGTTAAGAAATATTAAAGCTGCTCTAGACGATCATAGACGGAAGTCTATGACAGAAAATCAAAAACGAACAGCAGCTGTTGTACGGCAGTCGGAAGAAGTCTCGGAAAGAAAGGCTCCTGAAGGAAGCCCAAGATGGGCAGTTAGATTGAACTGATTTTTGTTAAACAGATGTGTATACGATTTAAAGGGTTAATGTTAAGTTTTATTAAATTTGAAATGTACCAATATTTATATCATCTTTTTCGGAAATTTATTTTTTTAAAATAAATATAAAGAATTTTTGCACTTCAGTTTAATTCAGAACGGAAATAGTTAACGGAGTTTCTGAAAGCAAGCCCTATGTCAGGCAGTGAGAACAAACTAATTTCTTTTAGGATAAATATAAAGAAAGCATGGGCAGAACTTTTTTAAAAAAGTCCCAAAATTGATTTCAAGTTTTTCTATTATCGAAGTTCGTTTATTGTTATGTAAAGAATTTAATCTCTTGTAAATAGTTTTAGAATAATTCTAACTTGATTTAACTTGTAGATAAACATTGGAAACGAAAGTCAAACAGTTTATTGTTTTGGTAGTTGATTTATTAATTTTAGTAAAGTCCTTGGGGTTTTAAACCAGGTAACCAAATAAAAATATTTCCTTTCGTTTATTTTACTAAGGCTTTTTTAATATGTAGTCCTGGCTCTATATTTAAAAAGGGAATCGATCGAAAAGGGTACGAGTTCCAAAACGAAGTCGATGCCTCGTATCATTATTGAATTTGATACGATTTTCGTAATGGTAACAAAATATGAGTGGTCCAAGTACAATTTATATTTGGGATTCGAAATTATACGCGAGATTCCGGATCTGCGGAAACGTACAAAAATTGTGCCTTTGAAACATGACGGAATTAAAAGTTTAATCGTGCGGAAATGTGTCTGAATTTCGTGAATCACAGATGCGGAAACGTGACGGAAACGGACTCTTTTTAGTTCGTTTCCGGCGTTCCGCACTTGCGGAAACCCACGAAAACGGCGTGTTTCAGTAGACGGAAACACGAGTTTCACGCAACGTAAACATGCAATTCCTGTATGTTTCCGCTGAAAAAACGCAGGCGTAAACGCGCTATTTCGCCCTGTGGTAGACTAAAGAAAATAGTCTGTGCAATGCCAAGGAGGCACCAATTGTTCTATTTTATTAATATCTAATTTCTTAACACTCAGTAACAGCAATGTATTGAGGCTTTGAACACTTCTTAAAATATTTAACATTCTGACATTACTTCGGTTATAAACCAGTATATCTTTGATGACAATGCTACCATTGCCTGGTTATACACAACTGTAAGCTGAGCTATGCAAAAAAACTGAGGATCACATTTGCATAATTTGGGTTTTCTGCCTTAATTTTCTGGGAAATTGAAAATATGATGCTTTGAATCAAGAAAGTTTGCTTAACTTATGTGCTTTTTGAGAGTTTATGTTACAATGTCTAAAAATTTAACATTTTGCAAAATATTTTTATAGAATTAAACATAAAGTTGCCATGACAAAGGGCAGGAGGAGGCTGCGCTCACTGTCATGGCTGACTTTGAAAGCTAACTAGGTTTTAGAGATTGTAGAAAGCCAACAAGTCATTTTGAGGCATCTTTCTGATAAACCTTTAAATGTACAAAGACATTTTCTGAACTAAAATCCGTGAAATTTGATGATAGTTTACAAATTATAAACCAAAATCCAAAATATGAAAGTTAGTTTTTGCATAACTCATCAAATCCAAGCAAGCATTATTTTCAGCATGCATTTTTGCTAAAGATGAGGTATTGACAGCATTCCATTTAAAAAAGGCGAAAACAGATCATTCCTCGACACAAGCTGCAGGGTTATGTCCCGAAGGTAACATAGAGGTTAATGTTCACCGCAATGCAATCACACACAAACAAATATTTAGTGTTTGACTTGCACAATCCAGCAGAGCACAAGAGGGCAGTAGTCATTTCACTAATGAACCGTGCGTCGACATACCGTCCAACATCAAGCCCACATTTCAACTCTGACTAAGGTCACAGGTAGTGCTCGAAAATTTAGAGAAGTTTTCTAAAAGTTTTTTTTTATTTTAAGTACGTGTATGACGTCTTTTAGTTTTACTATTTTAGAACAAATACGAATCTTTTACAATAATTATTTTGGACTTTTGACAGTTTCCTTTTTTTTCTCTCTTTTTTCCCTTTCGGTTATTGATAACTTATAATGTTACAGATAGGAGCCATTCTTTCACGATTTTAATCTTAAAAGACTTCTGCCTGTAGACTTTACCACCATTAATCATATTCTGATCCTTAATACTTATGATATTTTCTCTTTTATAAAGTCACCCTGTTTCCAACTAGTCCTTATGGTTATCACAGGTGGGCAGTACTTTCACTTCGTTTATAACATCTTGCAAAAGGGAAGAAAAATTGTAACAAAGTGCAAAATAAATGTTTTGTTGCTGTTGTTGTAGACCAAGTAGGCATCGAAGATTCCTATTCCACAGGAGCCGTTAAGGGTACCACCGGAGCCGCTAAGGATGTTGCAGGAGCCGTTAATTGTACCACAGAAGCCAGTAAGGGTACCCACAGGAGCCGTTGAGGGTACCACAGCAGCCGCTAAGGGTACCACAGGAGCTATTAAGGGTGCCACAGTTGCCGCTAAGGATACCATAGGAGCCACTAGTGGTACCACAGTAGCTGCGAAGGGTACTACAGGAGCTGCAAAGGGTACCATAGGAGCTGCTAAGAGTACCGCAGGAGCAATTAAGGGTGCCACATTAGCCGCTAAGGATACCGCAGGAGCCACTAGTGGTACCACAGTAGCTGCGAAGGGTACTACAGGAACCAAAAAGGGTACCACAGGAGCCGCGAAGGGTACCACAGGAGCTGCGAAGGGTACCACAGGAGCCGCAAAGGGTAACACAGGAGCCACAAAGGGTAACACAGGAGCCGCAAAGGGTACCACAGGAGCCGCAAAGGGTACCACAGGAGCCGCGAAGGGTACCACAGGAGCCGCAAATGGTACCACAGGAGCCACAAAGTGTACCACAGGAGCCACAAAGGGTACCACAGAAACAATCAACATTACGGCGGGAACCAGTAGCGGAACAACACAAGAGATGAGTGGTACGACCAGAGGTACTTGTGGCACCACTTCAGTCTAGAGGGAAACACTGACAACAACGAGTTTCTGATGTTAATAAATATCTGGCTTTTCAAAGCAATTACAATAATAAAATGTGTAAAACTATAGAAAAATATAAATTATTAAAATCACAAATAATTTAAAAAAATTCTAACAATCTCTTTCGAATAAGTTCTTTTTTGAATCATGTATGGTTTCTTTGTTCTGTAAACCTTTCAGGTAAAGAACTCCACTTTGAATCTGCTCCATAACAGGCTCTTTGACCTAAGGCCGTTCTGTACCCTGGGATGTCCATCTTATTCTTGTTCCGCATGTCTCTATTGAATATTTCAGATCTATTTTTGAACTTCTTAGCAAGGTGTCTAATGGGCCAATGCCCTTAGACTCTTATAAACTAGTATGCCATCCTTGTAGATAAGCATGGATTCGAAATACAACCATTTCAATTCTTTTAGAGAAGGGTAATGTGATCAAATCTCTTCAAACGGATTATAATCCTAGCGGTGAAGATGTTGGCAATCTGGACAATTTCGAATACACAGAAGAGAAGGCCTAAAACAATCGTGAGGAAAAAAGCTTTTCTGAAATGGCTTGAAAAATTATGTAACAGTAGAGTTGAATATGAATATGTCAGCAGCGAAAAGCTGTGTCTTAATTAGTTTTTGTCAACTCAACTGTTACCTTAATAGTTAAAACAGTTTAGAGGTAATAAGTTAGCGATGTTGTAGATTTAAACTACAATTTTGTATCAACCGTCACTTCTGAAGATGTGTGCAGAAGCATACGAAACATTAGGTAAAGGATAATTTCAAGTATAAAACTATGCGTTTATATCTGATATTTGCCACCGCTGTGTATTATTTCTGGAGTTCAAATATTTGCAAGTAGTTGATACTCCAGATGCCTTGTTCAACTACTTTGCTGTAACTATCATTACTGTCTTACCTTTTTTCAGCATCAGAAAGGCCAAAACCTGGTAAAGTTCATCCCTTGTTGGCTGATATATTCAAGGTAATTATTTGAAGGAATTCTTGTAATATATAATTGCATTTCAGTATAAGTAAATGAGTTTTTCTCTTTTCGCCCACTTCTCCACTGTACTGGCGTTTGATGCAGATTTTACTTGTATAATGGGAGATTAAATCAATACAAAACATTTTGCTATTTGTGTTTGAGATATGCCCAACACTGTCTTGCCTTTACCTGCATTTGCTGATATTCTATTTCCTGTTATTTTATGCCGACTTGTCGGTAGGCCCCTGAAACGATACAAAGACCAACTCAAAGAGATGCTGAAAAGGTACCAGATTCAGCCAGATAACTTTGAAAGTCTAGCTTCGGAGAGAGTGACTTGCGCGTACTTTGCAGTAAAGTTGTAGATGAGTTCCAGTATTCCAGGGTGGAGGAGCTACAGGTAAAAAGAAGGAGACAGAAAGAGCATATTGCTGCGCCTGGTAGTTTTCCGTGTCACCAGTGTCTTTGTGTTTGCAGCTTGCCCATTGGTCTGTGGTCTCATATGAAGGCGCATGAGCGAGCCAAAACACAACGTTAACTGCGGGTCATGGATCTGTCAAAATCGACAGCCAACCGATTAAAATTTTTATGCCGACTCCTGGGTCAGGGATTACCTATACCAGGACCAATTAAATGAAGCGGCAAGGATGTGCAAGCAACAGCATGTCCCGCTTTCTTGCTGAATGTCTTCGATACAAATGCAGAGTTAGCTGGTAGTCTTGATGAAGACATCGTTACAAGCATCATCAGTAGGTTCTTAACTGTTTAATGCCCTCTAATTCTTCGATTGCAAACATGTGACCAAAAGCTGTTACCTCTCCGGCATCCGCCAGGTTGGTGGTTACACGAAGGAAAAACATGGCGTGTTGTGAAAGGAGGCGAAGCATTGCAATGACATTTTCCAAATATTACTCTTCTCTGGTCGGTCCAGCCAAACTGAGATAACAGCAGAAAGTGTAAGCTATTGGTTTAGATCCGTATTCATTAAAAAAAAGTGAATTTAGCGAGGATTCCTCATTTAATTCCAAAAGTTGAGTATCCTGACATCGTGAATTATTTAGTTTTGCAAACATGCTGGGCAATCAAACAACAAATCAAGGCCTACAAATCAATGGACACCTATACAATATTGAAACCGCTTAAATATTGTTGTTTTTACCCACTATGGAGGTAAATCAATCACGGCAGGCCCGTGATACACCCTTGAAAACGTGGGTTTTTGCAGAAAATAATGGGACTATAATCACTGCCCAGTGTGATTGTATATATACATGTTTAAAATGTTGTTTTGTCTATGGATTGGGCAGTAACAGTTGCATTGTTAATAATCTTGAGTGTGGATAATCAAACTAAATCGAACATAGTTCATGAATTCAATTATACATACATAACAGTCAAACAATCATAATTTCTTGTTCTGTATATTCCATAACAGACATTTACAAGCCAATCTGGAACAAACATCAGCCAAGGGGGCATAGTATACGAATTTACAGACAAGGCGTACCAGGTGTACAGAATCCTTGATATGGAAGTGACCCAAACCATGAATGACGCATGGGAACATGGAGAAGCTGAATTTAGTGTCAGCAAGGATATCACTTACTTTTTAACGTAAAGTTAAATTACTTCTAAAAAGGGATAACCACATTATATCCAATTAATTATCTCTAAATCAAAATGTTTGACTTCTTTTGTTCTGTCGAGTAAATAACATGCAGAGCATTCTATTAAGATTCAATCCCAAGCAATATTTCCGAGGAAGAAAGCAAGAATGAAACGAATTCCAAACCAGACAGGTAAGTAGACACTCCTTCCTCATTGGGGGAATGGTACTCCATAAGTTATTATATGAGGACTGGAAAGATAAATTTCTTTGGCTGGAATACAACGAAGATGAGAACCTTATGTACTGCAAGCCCTGCAGAGAGCTGTCCAGCAGTCAGTCAACTCAAAGTGCTAATTTTAACAGCGACACCAGCAGTTTTGTTTCTGGGACAAGCAACTTTACTGAGTGACAATAAAGCATTGTTGCGTGTTGGGATACTAATTTATATGGCTTTCCAAGTCCTTTCTCTGATATCTCTAGTGTGGTCCACCAAAATGTCAGCAGGTCCACCAAAATGTTTCCAAGATGGACTTGGTGTCTTGTTACTGAAAAACTTAAGCTCTAGCCCTGATACTGAAGTCTGAATGCGCGAAACGTCTGCATTAAAGCTATATGTGTATGTAAGAAGTTTGCTGTGTCCATCTTGATTCAAAGCTATATATATATATATATACATACATTAGAAACGCATTAACTAGAGGAGATGATTGAATGTTTGACTAGTTCCGTAGTTTTCTGTTGTGTTACGACACCAAGTATTTTTGTATTGTTAGAAAATATTATTCAATGAGAAATTTCTTTTCTTTGCTAAAGTTAATTTAAATGATAATATAGTTTAAGTATAAATACGCGCAGATCCATTTGCAAACCTTGCTCACTTGTTTTTAGATTTTAGACTTTCAATATTTGTAAATAGATTCTTAACTGAAGAAGGCCGAAAGGCCGAACGTCCAAAACGTTTTTATTAAACCTGGACCTTTGAAAAGTTTCATCTTCCTCCTTTTCGCCTCTATACATACTCTTGGGTGCCAAATAAACGTCCCCCCGCGTATTAAAATTTCAATTTTTTTCCGACCCCACGAACCTTATTAGGAGCCCCCGTTTATTAGATTTCTTGATTTTCAAATCTCAATTTTTTTACTGTTCTTCTATAAAATCAAAATATTAAATTGTCTAGTTTACCGAGGCACAATCAGTTTTTTTCAAAAGAGAAAATTTAAATATAATCAATACTCTGTATTGGTGTCGGTTAGACACGGCTCGTCTCCTTTGTAGTCTGACTAGACAGTTTGTCTCCGAAACTGACAATAAAAATCACACGGTATCTGCAGCTGCATGTGAAATGACCACAGTACTTGTAATATTTACTGTTACAAATATGAGTGAATCAGAGAGAAAAAGGGAAAGTATATTTGGAGGGAAAGGACGCTCAAGGAAAATTATGTCAGCAGTACCCTCACTCTGGTGAAGGAGCAAAGCAAGGACATTCTCCTACCAATCAAGAAACATGTATTGTCCTGTATGCACATTATCAGCGACATGTGGAAGGCTTATGATGCCTAAAAGACGAGGGCTATGTTCATCTAACAGTTAATCATCCTCTCAATTTCGTTGACCCAGACACAGGAGCTCATGCACAAAAGATCGAGAGCATACGGTGGGCAGTGAACCGAGATTTACCACATATAGGACGATCAAAACACAGCTATGAACGTTATCGGAATGGCTGTAGCGCACTGCAATCCATTTTTAAAAATTCTTGAGCACATCGCCAAAATATATCCCGCTAATAATAACAAAAAAAAACATAATAAAAGCCCAAACTAACACCAGTCATATTCTCATATTCAAGTCATCATTAATCAGAACTGTTTTTCAAGTGAGACTGACCTTTTTAAGTTTACCATTGTTACCTTTACTCTAGTAAGTTTGTATGGAGTTGGCGGGTAGATGAAAGGTTAGTTTACTATCATAGACCGACCTCGAATGGCTACGTTTTGGGTGTGTAAAGTCATAAATATGTTTACTTAGACATTTAATCTGTCAATCTTATTTCAAGTGCTATGCCGTGATGGAGCTTATCGTATTACATATTATTTAGTAAAACCTTTGGAGCTCGGTTGTGAAAACATTGTTGTTGGAAGTTTTAAGTAAGAAGCGAAATCATGATGAGTTCTAGACCTAAAGATCGATACTCTGAAACATTAAGACCCTTATGGTAAGTTGTTTTTAAAAACATAGTTATATACGTACGCTTAAAAAAAACGCTTTGAGTATTCGGAATATAAAAAAGTGCCAAACCAGTTTTAGAATATCCGAGCATTTTGGAAACTTCAGTTTGGTCTGTTTGTTACGTATGGGGCACCAAATGTAGAAATATTATTTAACAAATTAACAAGATGTTTTTTTAAATCCAAAAAGGATAAATGAACGTTTTACATTTAACATTTGATTAGACTCTTGTCATTCCTGGCCCTTTTGTCTATTCGCTTTTTTGGATTTTTCTCCTTTTGTGTTTTTAACTTCCTGTCTTTTTCATATATTTGGTTATTTTCCTCAGACATTTCTATCCCTTTATTTCCTTTTGTTTTCATTGCATAATCGTCCTTTACAATGCTGTATAACTACCTCTATCTCTCACACACTCCACTCCGACGAAGGACTACAGTCCAAAATATCAGTTTTCTTTTTCTATTCACTGTGTTGAATTTAAAAAAATCATCAAACTGTTTCAAAAGAAACATCGATGCAGCATCCGATTTTATAATTTTTGGGCCAGAAGATGAATTTACAACGCTCATGTGCAGACTTCGACAAAGGTTTCATGAAGATCACCAAGCTCAATTGTTCAATATCTCAAACCCGACCAGTGAGTAGAATCTTTGTCACTTGGGTTAACTTTATGTACTTTAAATTTGGACACAGAAGCATTTTTGCCTTGTAGAGAAATAGTTGATAGAACAATTCCAGAAGCATTTAAAAGCAAACACAAATCTACGACAGTTATTACTGATTGTACTGAAGTATGTCAAGGCGAAGGTTTTGAAGGAAAAATTAATGTCAGCTAAACTGGAAATTCTGGAGGGAGGGTGACGGAGCTCAATGTCCCTAGCCTCCTAAAATATCTCCTGGTGGGAGAAGTAGTATGGATAAAATCTGGATCACACAAGATGTCAAGTTCTTTTCTGGAACCCTGGTCAAATACTACAATACTTGATCATGTTGTTATTGAAGTGACTGAACTGAAACACAGTTATACTTGAACAAATTATCTGGCAATCATTGCTGTTATTTAACTACCAGTTTTCTTTTCAGATACAAACTTTATAAAATGAGTAATAAGAAGCCAGTTTCCGGTTAAGTACAGCACAAAAACAGGGTCTAATGTAATTCATTTTATCTTATAATGTTCAAGATGGCGGAGGTTAGACATGCTTTTGACCTCAGGCTCTCCGTGTTGGAATAATTTTATCTGCATAGATAATCAATTTAACGATGATAGTTGACTTAGAATGGAGTATGCAAAATTAAAGTCCTTTCCAAAACCCGAAAAATAGTCAAAAAACGAAGAAATCTGCTCCAAAAGGTATCTTCAGGCAGTTCAAAACCAGTACTGACCACGAGGTGCCGACAAAATCAAAGCAAGGTGGATCAGAAATGTTCACAGCCTTGGAGAAGAGGACTGAGAAATTGGTTAGAGTTTTATATATACGAAACTGGGAGGATCTGGGTCAGCAACCTAACTTTCAGGACATTTGGAAGGTTGTAAAAGACTCCAAAGTTGAGAACGTGGAATATTCTGCAAAGGTGTCCATGGTAATGAACAGAATAAAGATGAGACAACAGGGAAACCAAAACAAGAAAATGAAACATTCTATTTGACCCTTTACCTAACGAAGAAGAAAATGATCCAGGGGAAATACATCGAAAATTAGGTAAAATTTGGAAATCCCACGACTTAAGCAAACCATCGATACAATTGACCTCTGTCCTCAGAAACAAGAACTGAATTCAGAAGATTAGTAGGTCAAGGCAGCATATGCAAAGAAATTCACTCTTACAGCACTATTTTCAGATGAAGATAGCATCTACAACACCAACACTCAAGTCTAATATGCCACTGTGCAAGTGGTTGCATATTATTCATTGCTGGAGTAAAGATGGACTCGCTATGGATGTGGTGGAGCTTGAGCTGGGACGGTAAACAGTGATTTGCTGTTACAATTTTTTACGCCAAGTTTGTTCCACTAAACTAATTGATGAGGTCGTGCAGCTTGGAGGTCACAGACGGGTGGTGCAGATTGATCAGAGTTTGTTCGACCACAAGCAGAAATACCATTGTGGACGGGTATTTGGCATTTGCAATCCTTCAACTGTTCCAGCACGTGGATTTATGCAAGTAATTGGGAGGAGAACGTAGACACTTTACTTCCGATAACTAACTATAAAATGCCTAGTTGGAATTTACACCAAGTGGAGTCATTGGTTTTGTTAGTCAGCTGTATCCAGGAAGTACCACTGGCTAAGAAATTACTATTAAGTGTGGATTGTTGGATAAGCTAAAGAGGGGTAATGAGTTGATGGAAGACAAAGGTTTTCTTGTACAAGATGAGCTTGCAAATATTGGTGTGACACTGACTATGCCAGCCTTTCTCAAAGGCAAGAAACAGTTTTTAGTTGAAGAAACAGAAAAACAAAAAGGTAGCCAGTTTGCGGGTTCATGTTAAACGATGCATGGAAACAATAAAAAACTGGCACATCTTGAACAGAACACTGCCTATTTCTCTCTCACCGGTAGCTGAGGATATGTTTATTATCATTGTAGTATTTGACAAATTTTCATCCTCTCCTTATGTTTTTAATTACCTCAGTGCTTTTTCAAGTAAAATCTTAAGTTTTTGTTTTCAAAATTTTTAGGCTTTGAAGAGGTCTTAAAAATGGCAAATTCCCTGTTTATGTTCTAAAATGTCTTTTCAAATAAAAAATTATTTTCTCTGGACATAATTTGAAACTTCTTGCACGGAATGTTTTGTACTTAAGTTCCAAGCTGCACCAAATGGAGAAGTATAGGTCTAAAATTTTCAAACCTGAATACATCAAGCATAAAGACGGGTCTATCCTGCACCAAATGGAGAAGCATAGGTCTAAAATTTTCAAACCTGAATACATCAAGCATAAAGACGGGTCTATCTCTCAAATTTCTTGTCAATAGCCTTGTTATAAACCATGTCACTGTTACAGTTTCCATTGCAGTTCAAGATGGCTCCAAATACCGTATGTAACTTATAAAGTAAATTCGACGATGCCAGTTACACCTTCTCGTTGTGTAAGAGGTTCGAAGGCATTTTGTTGTTACTCACATCTTGCTGAAGCTAAGATAGTTGCCAACCTGGATGGTGTACCATATTGTCCGTTTTTTAACACAATACAAGTAAAATTTTAATAATTGTTGGCCATTGCCGCTGCATAAGCTACAAGTATTGTACGTTTTTCAGGGGGTTTTCCCCTGTTTAAAACTGAGAGTTGGTGTTGTAATTGAATTTGAAAATGGACTTGACTTGCGATATTTGTTCTTTTGTACCACCACCGCCTTAAACACGGGATTATTCCTTGGAAACCTGTTGGTGCCTTTGCTTGCCCTGAATGTGATCAGTCTTTTATACATCTAAAAGGAGGATGTCTATCTACTGGCGTAATGCCCATCCATGCCAAGAGTTAAAATGCGGTGGTCCCATGAAGAGATGGTTCTGTTGGCTCATGCTGATGGATTGCCTGGTGGGATTAAACAGATTCTATCGAACTGGTTTCCTGCTAGAAGCTCTCAATCTATTAAAAGCACTCGGAAGCAGAAGAAGTATATTGAGGTCGTCATATCTATCTCTGATGAGGCCTCACAGGGAATGTCATCTCCCACAGTTTTCCCAGTGGCACGCTCTTAACTCTCTTGCCAGGAGAGAGAAACATTTACGACATTTGTTAAAATGTTTTACCGAACAATGGAAACATGAATACCTCGTGAGTTTACGAAAAAATGCTGCAATAAAATCGAAACGCAAAACAAACATTGATTCGCTCCCAGTGGCTGTGGGCGATGTTGTTCTGAGG
>JAOCNB020069737.1:2500-12500 GCA_026546465.2 Palythoa caribaeorum | reverse complement strand
GGGGGGCAACATTTTTTTGATGCTAACAATTGGAATTGAGTACTGATTCGGGATTTGATTACCAAGTAAACCACCACTGCATAGGTTGAAGATGAGATATCACCAAGTATTGTTATATTCTTGTTGACACATCTGGGTACCTGAATGACATTCACCTGCCCCAACTCTGAGTTTAAGTTTATCCATCGACTTTTCAGTTAAGAGTTGAGTTCTGCATCCCAGTGGCAGTTTGCCTTACGGATGTGTTGCACAGGAATCTTCATTTGGACAACAATAAGAAACTTGCTATCACTCTGGGCAATAGTGAACAATGGCTCCCATATTCGGCTGTCGGTAACCTGTCAGCCAACCGTAGGCCAACAGGCTACCGACACATTAACGACAGTCGCCCAACACTGTTCAGTAGACCACAAATTGACCGTAAACAGTAAATAGAAATCTGTTGATCATATTGTTCTTTCCTATCTGTGTGACCCTTTTTGAACGGTAAAATGTTTTTCTTTTTACGCAATTTGACACGTGTTGTACTGGCCAAGATAAAGTAACTGTCAAGTTTGTCGTGCGCTCAGATGACATTTTAATTTAAGCGTTACAGAAATGAGAGTAATTAAACAGAGAGCAAAGTCTTTCCCCGAAGAAAAAGAGGTTTCTAACCAGTGGGTCTTTGTTTGAGACCAGTGGGTCTTCGTTTTAGACCACAGGGTCTTTGTTTTAGACCAGTGGGTCTTAGGTCTTCGCTTCTGGGTCTTCATTTTCCACACATCCTTTTTTACCTCATGGTATGACGTAAGTCATGCTATGGGGTTTAGGGTTTGGGGGCGAAATTCAATTAAAAATCACTCACTCATTCACTCACTCACTTGTTAGACAATTAATTTATGCATTAAACCTGGATTAAACACGTTTTCCCCGTACCTCCCCGTCTCCGACAAGTTTGCTTTATTGTTTATGCTATTGTGTCAGTGTACGTGGGGGGAGGTACAAAGGCGAGAGTATGTCCAACTATACTTGGACAGATTCAAAATGGCGTCTGTCCCTGAGAAGCGTGATGGCTTTTTGTTTCCAAAGCTGATCGGAACCTACCTTTGTGAAGCCAGAAATGGAAAGGAAATGTGCTAAAGAATACTCGACTGCAGAGAAATGGGCGTCGAAGTCCTAGAAGTGACGATAAAATGAGCGATTCGTGCGTAAAGATCCCTTACATGCGTGAGACCGCGATCATGAAATAAGCTTACTGCAAATTGGTTAGTGTTAAACTTTGTTGACTTTTCGTTTTACCCACGACCACGAAAATTTCGAAATATGCAGTGTTTTGAATTCAAAATAACGGACTATGAGCTACTATGGGGCCTCTCGAGACTTTTGGAGACAGAGTTGTAGTTGGATGGAGGTTTAAGTTTCGGTAAAGAGTGCGGCTATGGACATCTTTGGAAGACGGCGAATTGACCGGCCACAGGAAGAAAGCAGTATGTTGACATGAACGCTTTATCATCTGGGACAAACGGTAAGCCTTCCTCCTCCTATCGTATGGCATTTTGTGGAGAACATGCAACATATATAATTAAATAATAAGCACACTTTGAGATAATTTTCGCCATTCGTTCGGAAAGTTCTCGGAAAATATTGTCACACGCCAGCATATTACACATGATGTTGACAAACATTGTACATAATTTCTTCTTGTTGCTGTCATCATACTTGAAGCATTTTTGGGTGATACATTATGATAGTCATGCAATATTTCACCAGATTGAATTATATAGAAATCTTGAGTCCTAATAAAAGCACTGTGAAGTAGCAATACATGTACTATCTGGACTTTAATTTTTTTATGTTTGCTTGCTTTTTACCTTGGCAAGGTAACAGTCTGTGAAGTTAAATTTCTTGAGATGCTTGGTTTAGAGTTAGGTGACAAAGCATGATACGTAGTTGTTTTTGCCTTGTGGGTGGTTGGAATCTCGGCTGAAGTAGAATGGGTTGGAATCTTGGTGGATGAAAACTTGCAATCAGAAATGATATTGATTAACTTGGATGGTTGAAAACGCGTGATATCTTGACATAATAGCGGATTATTATCCCGCAGATCCAAAAGTACAACCTGTGGAAGCACTTTAAATACAGACGTGAAATTGAGGTGTTTGAGGTAATTGTCGCGAAGTAAAATCGATGTATAGTTGTCCAGGGTTGATGTCGCATGTGGCATTGAACGAAGACCAACACTGGTGCAATCGATAACCCTCAGCTCCTCGTGACAACGGCATTTTCCCTCTAAGCATGCATTAGTGTAGCCTAATAATACAAGCGTGAAGATAATGATGCTGAACATATTGGAATCTTTCTGAAAATGTACATTAGGTGAGAAAGTCGAGATTTCCTCCACAGAGAAATTATTAACTTATTTAGTGATTTATCAGTGATTTTTACAGAGATAAGGAAAAACGTTTATTGAAAGCGTGCGTTTGCTTTCCTCTCACGATCTCCACGCGCAATTCCACGCGTGCTCTCAGAGAAAAACACAACGCTAAAGAGTGGCGTTTTTGGCGTTTTCGGCGATTTTGGCTTGATAAATGTAGCTTTACAAACAGATTTATTCAGTTGTAATCCAACTTTTACAGAGATAATATGGTGCGGAGGAAATGTAAACATTGTCCAATACCAGGTTGCGGATCAAAATTTTTAGTTCGATTAGCAGATCATTTAACTCACGTACACGGATTATCAGAGTTAGAACGTAAATACTGGTTGCAATTCGCTAAGTTACAAACAACCAACATGGTTCGTGTTTACGTGAAAGAGGCTGAACCTAAAACAATTTTTGTATAAAGCAAAGTCATTGTGGTTAAAACAGTCAGTTGTAATCATGGACCCAAGACTTAAACATCCCTTCCCTGCGCTTATTGCTGGCCCCACCTGTTGTGGAAAAACTCAATTTGTAAAGCGTCTGCTAGAAGCTGGAGAAGAAATGATCCAGGGCGCACCAGAAAAGATCGTATGGTGTTATGGAATTTATCAACCGACCTATGATGCAATGCAAAGGACTATTCCTAACCTCACATTTATCGAGGGAGTTCCGAGTGATTTGGAATCTATGATAAACCCATCTATTCGAAATCTTGTGGTCCTTGACGACTTAATGCAAGAGCTTGGTAACAATGAGCGAATAACCAGTTTGTTTACGAAAGGATGCCATCATCGGAATCTAAGTGTAATATTTCTTCTCCAAAACATTTTTCACCGCGGAAAAGAGCTGAGAGATATGAGCTTAAATTGTCACTATTTGATTCTCTTCAAATCTCCGCGGGATAGCAGCCAGATTAGTCACTTGGCTAAGCAGATGTTTCCTGGACATGTAAAATACATGCAGGAATCATTCCAAGACGCAACTAGCAGACCTTATGGATATTTGTTGTGCGACCTTAAACCGGAAACACCGACTGATTTCCGGTTACGTAGCCATATTTTCCCAGGAGAGACTCAATACGCCTATGTCAGAAAGATATAAAAGACTGTATCATGGTTCTAGAACTCAGTTGGCTATGGCTCAACGACTAAGAAAGAACCACGACTTTCTGAAGCTTCTCGTCAAGTGTACTCCCGCTCAACGGAAGGCAATTTTAAAAGTAGCCGACGAGGCTTTAGTAAGAACTATTTGTGAGTGTATTTTGAACGTTCTTAAAGAGACGGTGCCTGTTAGTAAACCAGCAAAAAGAAAACTTTTAGCCCACAAAAAATCTCTGATTGCTCTCGCCGAGAAAAGCACTCCGCTTCGCAAGAAAAAGAAAATTTTGGTACAACAGGGAGGAAACTTTTTAGGTTTATTGTTACCACCCGTGCTACGTGTGCTGAGCTCGATTCTCACCTAAAAATGAATTATACACGACGCATGGTTCTCGTCCCTGAGAATACACTGGAGCGAATGCAGCAACGCCAGCAGATATTAACGCCACCTGTGACACAGACTCTGAAAAACTTAGACAGTGAAATGAATGATATTTTATCCAGTAAACAGCTAAATGATGAAGAGAAAGCGAAACTCTATAATCAAGTCCTGCAGCGCTATCTGACTTACTATGATCAGCGAAAAGGTCAACCACTTCACGTAAAATTAGCAACCCCCAAGTCCTTGGAAACTCCTAAACCCGAAGAGATTAAAGAAAGTAGTGAAGAAGCCTCTGAAGTAGAAACTACTATTCCAACTGCAGTGGAGGCGGAGGTGATGAAAAGTGTGCCAAAGCTCTACAAAACTGGGGCTAGACAACTGTTAGATAAGATTAAAGAAAATCAAGATGTGTTGAATTGGAATGAAAAAGGGGAACTGATGTATGAAAAAAAACCCATTACAGGAAGTCACGTGGTGGATTTAGTGAATGACATTCTACGTCAGCGAAAAGGATTCGAGCCGATCGGCTGGTCAGTTTTTGCAAGAGGTCTGGCAAGAATGAATATTCCTGAGAACATAGTCCGAAATCCACAAAGGCAGAGCGCCATCCGGGAATTTAAGACAAGAGTGAGAGAAGAGACACCTGAGAGCCCCACACGTTGGTTACCTACACCGCCCACTACAAGCTCAGCCCCCGTGAAAAAGCAAAGGCGAAGAGTAGCAAGTCCACGCCCCCAAGCTGTTCGTTGGTTACGTTTATAAATAACTAAAACAGACATTTTTATTAGTGTAGTTTTCTTTATTTTAATCACTCAATAAAATATGTTTAAACTAAATTACATGATGTTTTTATTGTGTTGTGCTACTGCTCTTTGTTTCTTTACATCAGTGTGATATTTCGGGACACTAAAAGGAAAGCGTTTTTCGATAAACCGTTGTACAAGAAAATCATTTCTACTTTTATTACTAGAAAATCGATTTACAATGGTGCTCATGCTAACTTGGCGAGAGCGAAAAAAGGCAAAATACAGACAGTAATGTCCACAGACTTTTGAAACAATGCTTTGCAATGTCACAGAGTTAAAGCTCCAGTCGTTGGAATTATTGTTCAAAAACGGAGAAAATGTTCCAGTATAATTGCTTGGGGGTAATCCATAAGAGTCGAAAAATTCCCCTTTTTGATCTTTTGTGAAATAAAACGCGACCCAGTGCGATCCAGGCTTCTCACTAGTATCCACGTTGGCAATAAACAAGGCTGGGAATGACGAAACCCTTGTAGGTAGTTTATCCGAAGGATACACTCCTTGAAACACTCCACGCGTATATCTATCCTTTCTCAAGATGATCGTTAGCTGAACGGTATCCATGTTAGTTTGCATAGTCGTACAAAACATTCCGACTCGCGTCAATCTCGATCACATTTTGAAACTCCGCGTAGATGATAAGGTTGACTGTATTGGCGAGTGGCTGAGCAAAATGAAGTTCTACTCGCAGGTTACCTTGCTTTATAAGCTCGAAATGATCACCTGTGCACTGGTCTGGAGACAAGTCAAAGCAGAACACTGTGTAGCCAGAACCATAATCTCCTCTATTTATTTGATTACCAGCGTCCTGGGAGAGCTTTCCTGTTCCAGAAAAAAGGCTTTGAAATCCGGCTATGAAATTTTGACCACCAGCCTCACTAAATTTGAGAAACAGGGGTTTTCGGGGTATCTGTTCCCCATCCACGTAAACGCCCACTTGTGTTAGGTTGTAATGCTTAAAGTTATACGGGTTGGACCCATATGTCCCGTTATAAGCTTCTGTATCCACCAGTGCAAACACCAGACGCTTTGGAATGTTTCCCAAGAAGAGATTGTCTGGTGTAAAGCTGCTGAATCCACTTGGTATGGAGAGAACTTTACAATCCACTCGGCGAATGGGGTACTTGGCAGGCGTTTGTTTCAGAGCAAGGGCATGTCCCAGAGTAATGGAAGAGGCCACTTTAACTTTTCGAACGTACAGAATTGCTTCAGTGATAACAACTTTAAAATTAGCTCCGGGGACTGATGAGACCAAGCAGAAGGAATTTTTAGCCCTGTTGAGCTTTAGCCTTAGATTAACTCCGTTCAAAATTAAACGGTCTTGGAAGAAAATGTCGCTGTGGATTGGCCCCATCATGTCCACTGTGTTACTTCCCTTTGTAAATGTATGACGAGCTTTCAAGCCCATATTAGCATCCGCATCGTCAGCCACAGGGTCCACGACATCCATCTTTCCAGGAGTATCTTTGTAAAACATGGCCATAGATAGTTGACTTGATTTCGCATCTCCCCCATAGTTGAACAACGTTTCAATCATGGCACGATAAGGGTAGGTGTTAGTCGATGGGGAAATCAGTCGCTCGTTCAAAGAGACATCCACCTGTGAAAACAGGGAATGTAGCAATAGATTCACGGGCCCCACTTTTGTCTCAGCTTCTATTGCGCCACCATCTGCCTTGGTAATCTTAGCTTTTACAAACAACTGGGTTTTTGCCAAATCTAAATATTCCTCTCCAGAGCCAGATACGTTAAACTCGATCGGACCGCTCTCAGTGATGTTACTAAGGGGGTGATATTCAATCCATTGACCCTTGGTGATAGATGTTTGTGTAGCGGGAATGCTGAAAAGATCGAGTTCTGATTTTGTACACTCTTGAGATTCGTGGTGTACAAAAGCCATTTCTAACTTAAGAAAGAAAATTTCTCTTCGGGTCTCTTTTTCTGCGGAGATGTTCTCTGTTTCTTGCCCGGAGGCGAACTGTTTTTTCTTGATCGCGCTTTCCTTTTTCTAACCTTTCGACCAGCGCCTGACTGCAATGAATTCTGGGAGGGCATGTCACCGAGGGCTTGTTTTACACGCTTTGATGTTGCCGTTTTCAGGTTTTCCCCTGCCAACATATCTTGTGCAACATTCACCCCCGTTTGTAAAGCTTTTTTTCCTAGTGCTTTCACGCCTTGTTTCAGGTGAGGTGTTGCCCAACGGAAAAGACCTTTGAAAATGGAACCTAATCCATATCCTCTTTGTGAACGAGCACCGTGGAAAGCAGGTAGGTTTCCTCCCACTTGCTTCGCTTGATCAAGGTAGTACTGTTCGTAAAGTTTATGATTTGGAGTGTGAATTTTCTTCATCTCACCAATTAAAAGTATGCGGGTTTGCTCTGACGGAAATGAAGTGTTAACAACACTTTTCCAGACTCGAATGGTACAGATTCTCCCGTGTCACGCCTTATATTGACTTCAATCGTTTCAAACACCTTTCTATCCACAGGAATGTACTGCGGGCGCAGGAATGATCTGTTTACACGTTGACCATCAGCCCCTTCTACCGGAACAATGCGCAGCAATGGTACAAGCGCATCTCCAACGTATTGTGCTTGTGCGATGTCACAATAAATGTAAAGGTCATGGAAGCCATGTTCCAGATCTGCTTCTCTTTCACCTGTGCTAGTCTTTGAAATAAATTGGGGGGTAGATTGGAAGCCAAGTATGTTTCCAATATTTTCCAGAGCAATTTCCACGTTGTTTTGTAAGTCAATAGTAACCTTCCGACTTAGAGAGTCATATGAAAATTTCACATGGTCTTTGAAACGATCTTTCTTTGACACCGCCTCGTTTATCGTAGTGATGAGATCATTAATGGAAGAATAATGTCCTGGCGGAATTATTATGGCTTCCCATACTCCACTCTGTTCTCGATTGCGAAGGAGGAATCGATTTAGAAAATTCCCTTGTACATTATTCCAGCTATGGGGATAGTGGATTTCTGTCAAGGCCACCTCCCACTCTCCCTCCAAAGTAATGGTCTGAGGTAAGCTCACCCGGTATTCAGTTAATGTGTTTTGTGGGAATTTATCCAAGCTGCTATTGCTGGGTAGATGCAGATAAAACTGTGTTACCCCCATGATTTCTTGTACGCGAATGATCTTTCCACGAAGGGGTTCTTACTTTATAATAAGACACACAACAGCAGATTCACATTTATTATTCTTTAATTTTTTTAAACTACATTACAACTTTGAAATGTCCTTTTCAGACACCCAGCTGTTAAATTTATCTGAGTACCCCTTCCACTTAACAAAATATTCAGTCACACCTCTACGCTTTCTCTTGCGTAAAACCTTCTCTACTCGGTACACATCATCGTTCTTAATTATTTTTTGCAGTTCGGGTTCGTAAAATGTTCCATCTAAAATTTCACCGGCATCATCTTTAAGCTTATAGACTGGTACTTGACGTAGAAATCGTTTGTACACGGTAAACAGTTCTTCGGTAAAATTAGGTAGATAAGACTTTTTAAAGATTCGCTTCGCTTTACTAATTCTGACGCGATCCCCCACTTGGAATTTAAAACGTACACGCATCTGTATATTATTACCATACAATGTATGCCAGACTTTGCCTTCGTTGGCTTTCGTGACTTCGCTGGGTTTCATTTTAATACTACGGTGATAAGTGTTATTGTAGGATTTGACCAACTGCGGGAGTACATCGATGTAACATAGAGTGTTTTTGTAAGTGAAATATTTATACATCTTATTTTTAAACGTTCTATTAAAACGCTCAACAACCGAAGCCTTAAGTCCTGACTTCACCGTGAAGAAAGCTATGTTATTGTCCCGAAGGAATTTCTGGAACACGCGATTAAGGAACTCAGTTCCCTGATCCGTTTGTAATTTAGATGGTTTACGTCCAGAGGAGAGAATGGTTTGAAAAGCCTTCACTAGTTCTTGACCTTGTTTCGTCTTCAAAGCCACAACCCATGCATACTTGCTGAAAATATCCACACAGGTAAGCAAATATTTGTAACCCTTGTTGTAGCGACTGAGGTTTTGAACATCACAAAGATCTGCCTGAAATTGTGCGTCTATACCAGGAACGATGACTCGACTGCGTTTGTAAAGTCTGCGAGCAGGTTTATGCAATGTGTAAACATCTTGCTGTCTTAACCAATCTTGCACTTGTTTGCGAGAAATTTCACTCTCTCCTTCTTCTTTTACCGCTCTGTACACAGCATCTAAGCCACTGAAACTTGCCGGGTGAGTCGGGTCGAGGTAAATACTCGCCAGCTTTTTCTCCATCGCAGAACTCCGAGTTTTGCACGATTACTTTCCCACCAAAACAAGCTAATACACAGCGTATGCGATTAAAAATTCGTTCAAATCCAAAAGTGGGTGATGTTGGACAGCAACCCATTACAACAGTATGGTCAGAAGTCAACTGAATATTCTCCCACCAATGTTCACTTTTATACCGTTTCTTCTACTTGTGTGAGAGTGGGAACTAGAAAATCAAACAGTTGTTCCCATTCCACCTCTGTTAGGTCTATTTGCTCCGCAAAATTTAAAAACACCATCAATCTCCCCCAGTGAATTTTCGTGAAGACTTCAGAATGAAGCTTCTTTAACTTGGAAAGCTTAGTACCTGGTAGACCACAAAAGGCTTCTTTCTGCAAAACTATCTCACTCATAGGAGTGATCAGATTTCTAGCCAGGAAGCGGTAGGTTTTAAATCGGTTTCGGGGAGTAGAGTGAGTGAGACCCATGTTAAGTTAACTATAATATATTCTTGAAATTCTACCTCTTTATAATGAAAAAATCACATGATCTCTGGTACTAAAAATAATTCTATGACATCATTCTACCCATTTTAAGATTATGACGTAATACTTCCAATGACACCTCATCACGATGACGTCAGTATAATATTTTTAGATTATGATGTCATCATGATGACGTCAACCCCTAGGGTATTGTGACGTCACTGTGTCCCTGTGTCCTTGTTGGAGAACCGGCCTTTCCTTACTACTTATGTGCAACTCCAAAGGGTATGGTTGTTCAACAGATATGGTCATAAATAGGGTATCCATTTTGGCCATTTTGGACATAAATTAAGAGTATCGTTTTTGCCCTCTAGTCTTCAAGGTATGTTTGTTAGAAGAAGCTACTTTTTCATCATTATCTATAAGACCATCGATCAACAAAAGACTTTCATAAATTATGTTTAGGGCAAGTGTGCCAGCCGCAACGGTCGTAAATAAGGCGTCGAATTTTTGCTCAGGCCTTAATAAATAGGGTAGGAAAAATCGCAGATTTTGGTC
>JAOCNB020069683.1:0-12556 GCA_026546465.2 Palythoa caribaeorum | reverse complement strand
GAAATGAAAAAATATATCCGAAAGTTAGAGAAAGAGGAAAGCAACCTCAGACATGCTACAACCAAGGACATGACAACTGTGACAAAACGAACAATATACAACAGACTAAAGACTGTAACCAACCGTGCACAAAAAGCCTTGTGGTTCGCCAAGACCTTTGGTTTGGAGCTTGAATCTCTCCATGTTACAGACACCAGTGGAAAAAAACACCAACTGAAACTTTCTACAACAAGTCATTCTCAACCCGCACAAACACCAGATAAGCCTACAACCTCCACCCAGCAAGCCACACCAATCAGTACTTCAAATTCTATTGCCAGTGACACTTCTTTCATCACCGTCCCATCTTCACTGCACAACCTAAGTGATACACCACCTAATACTGAAGTATCAGATAGGCCTGCTACTCTGCCACAAGAACCTTCAACCCCTTCCAGTACCTGGAAGCAGTACGACAGCTTGTCCGAAAGTGACAAACAGAAAGTAGAAGAAACCCTGTTCCTCATGGATAAATTTGCTGTCGGTGATTCATTTGTTCATGAGTTAAGCATGCTCTGTGATGGGATGCCACGGTCTTACCTAATAAAGCAATGTCGGGAAAAGCTGAACAGCACCTGCACAGTGAAACCAACTCCTGGGCCTGAGCCTGGTGCCCAAATTTCTTTTAAAGAGTCCCTTGTCAACAAGCTGAAGCAACAAGTGAGTATCCTGCTTTTCAGCTTTGCCTTCAATTTTGTCTGTTTTATTTTGTAACAATTTAATGAAAAGAGTTGGAAACCTATATTGAAACTGATGAAAATGTGCTATTCCCAATCTTGACCTCTCTTTATCTCTGTTTATGCAATATATCACAATCTAATGTAACTTCATCAATCAGCAGTTGAAAACAAATCAAATAATTGTTTGTAAAAAGATCATCCCTACCTAGTTGTTTAAAAAGCTTTAAAACATAATTTTTTTAAATTTTGTGTCACACTTTTTCTTTAAGGTATAAATGTTGTTCTTCAACTGGAAAAAAATAGAATAAAGAATTCTTTCACTCAATGCCCACTGAAAAAGAATCTGACCAAATCCAACAGTACTCTTCAGAGCCAAATAAATGGGGGGTCAGAAAATAGTTGAAAACCCCAAAAAATTAACAAAATTAAACACAACCACAATGTTTTAAGGAAGAACACTGATTGCACCTTGCTAAACTAAAAGTCTCACATAAATTTTGATTTTGTAAAAGAACAGAACACAAAAAAATTGAGATTTGAAAATCTGAAAATTCAATAAATGGGGGAGTCCTAATTTAAGGTCTGGGGGTTTGACAAATTTGTAATTTTAATATGCAGGGGGATGGTTTTTTTTGGCACAGAGAGTATGAATGCCAACCCAACTTTTAATCATTTAATATTGAAAATGCAAATATTAATGATAATTATAATATGCTTAAGGCTTTGAAAATTTTTGAAAGATAAGTTTAAAAACACCATATGTTTTCAACTAAAATGTCATCTTCAGGATTTAAAAAAGATGACATGCTAGTCAAAAGCGTTTAGTGCTTTTAAACTTATCTATTAAAATTTTTTAAAGCCTTAAACATTTTATAATTTTTTATTTCATATAGCAAACTTGTGTCAAATACTGATAATCAGCTAACACTGCCACTCCAACACAATACACAATGAGTTCTAATGCAGAGATAAAGCTCACAAACATATGCCTATGTATAAGTCCATATTATCTCTCCAAAAGAACCAAATGGCCTTGAGATTTTTTGATCAACAATATTTTTTGTGATCAGGCAGAAAATGGGAAGCTGCCAGCTAACCAGCCAGTCAGAGTTAAGATCAGTGGTGATGGGGCCCGGATGACAAGACTGACGAATTATGTCATTTTGAGTTATTGTTTGCTCGATGACAATAATGACCTGTTCTGTGCTAGAGGTAAAATTAAGCATTGTAATTGTTAACAATAAATAAATCATTTTTACCAATTAAAATGGCCAAAGAAGATTATTCAAAAACAAGCATGTTAATGTTAAGTGCAGTCAGTGGACTTTAGATAGTTGGAGGCAGGACTAATTGCAAATTTGAAGACAATTAGTAAGTAATTACTTTGGGTCAAGGGACAAATGAAAAGCAGAAACTTGTTTGTTAAGAGATAGTTGGTGATGGCCAGTAAGGAGTGTTTCTTTTGTTCTCCTAATTCTCCAAGATTGGCATGTGTCAAGAATTTTCCAAATGAAACAGTGGTCAGGGTTAGCATGTTGATGGCATGACGGTTCAGTAACAACAATAGATTTGTGTTCATATATGTAAAAATTATGTTCACATACTATGGTGTCTGCTGAGTATTCATTTCATTAAAAAAGAAGTCAATAAAAATCACATAATAACTACAAAAGTTTTTCAAAACATCAGTTAGACTCAGACTGGAAAATAAGAGTTTGGAAATGGCTCAAATATAAATGTTTTTATTTCATTTCTAACACTATGAGAGTAGAATTACAAATAACTGGTTCATGTCCTTTATCAGGGACCAACACAATTGCTGTTATGAGTGGGGCTGAATGTTACGAGTCACTTAGTGCAAATTTCAAAGACTGCTGGGAAGAAATAAATCAAATAATTAATGATGGCGAAGTGGAGATTAGTACAGGACAGTCAGTGCCGGTTGAAATATTCCTTGGTGGAGATTATAAGGTAAAAGAAGCAGCGTTTTAATACAAAAGAATATAGTTGCTTTATTTTTTAGTTGTTTATATTAAGTCACAAAGTTTTGTCCAGTTTTGTTTATACTTTCAAAACTCAATAATTAAGTGTTGACAGTTAATATGTTTATACACAGTTACTGACAAAGCTAGAACTTTCATCTACATCTAAAACCTCAAAAAGCAAAATTTACATCGATTTTCCTAACATTAAAAAATAGTCACCTCCTGTGTCATTAATTAAATTGCTCAGATATATGGAAGCGGTGGGGCAATAATGCAAACTCTATTATAATAAGTATTTCAACACACAGTTTTGCAATATTGTAATTTAACCCTTTCAGTGCCAAGCACGACAAATGACGTGTTGGTGAATTCTCCTAACTAAGCTCCATACTTTCTGTCTAAGCAGTTTGGGGGAATTTGTCTTTTCAACTTCTACAATTTATTCCCCTTGATCAATTTCTTATTCTCATTACAAGCTATATTGTTTTGTTATGAGTTATGTAAGGAGAAGTTAGATGTTGATAAACTGCTCTGGGCTGAAAGGGTTAAATCATTTACTTCCTTAAATCTATAATTTACACAGTTTGAAACAAATATCTGATATCTAGTTTAACCTGTCGAAAATATGACAACCTGAATTTAGAAGATATATAATCCAGTTCATTCATATTGGGGATACACCAGTTAACTTACAAGTAAGCAGGGTAAATGAAAGAAATTAAACTTCCCTTTCGTACTGTAGCTCCACCAACAAGTGAATAATACCCTTACGCAATTAACATTTTTGTTCTATCTTGTTCTGATGTCGAATATCTTGAACATTAAAACGATTACAAAACGAAATCCAAGCGCACAATTGTCTTCTTTTTGTCGCAATGTTGCAAGCAGGCACGTGACCGTGTTTAACCAATCACAACTCGACATGTGTTGAGCCTG
Organism: Palythoa caribaeorum; assembly: GCA_026546465.2. Taxonomy (NCBI): domain Eukaryota; kingdom Metazoa; phylum Cnidaria; class Anthozoa; order Zoantharia; family Sphenopidae; genus Palythoa; species Palythoa caribaeorum. The sequence continues at coordinate 8,916 of JAOCNB020069683.1, read as the reverse complement.
TTGTTACAATTCGCGATCAACATATACAGGCAACATTATGGCATTTTCTCTGTTCAGAAATTTTAAACGGTGCGAGGGTAATTCTAAAACTTGCCAAGTGTAATTAAGCATTTATCAGCTTTAAGGATTTTGTATTTTGATCTTCCACTTTTCCATTTATTACAGTTTCTCTTGCTGGTGAGTGGAAGGTCAGCTGCGACATCAAATTATGCTTGTATTTGGTGCACAATCCATAAGAATGACAGGTACTTTATACAATGCATTGTCCTGGGCGTTAGGGGGCCGGGGTTTCATTTTACTAGTGCATTACAGTGGTCTTACCCACAACCTACATTAACCATTGTATAATTTATAAAAAAGTGACTCGATTAGTTGCAATGAACTTGTGCAGTAGTTTGATACCATAAGCCACACAAGGAAGGAGATAGATCTTTAACTTTAAGCTGGTGCCAACTCATATTATGATATATTGATTTATAATTTTATGATTTGAATTCATGTGATAAAATCGAGCATTGAAATTTAAATTACTTTAAGGATATTTTAATGAGCCTTTAGGAACAAGTCAGTATTTATGTAGAGTGGGAAGGTGAAGGGGGAGAGGGAGAGGGGGGTGGTCAAGACTGTTTTAGATCAGCTAGAGGAGGGGGGCTAAGTTTTTTTGAACAATTAATAAGGTGGTCATCATTTTTTAGTGTTTTGCAAAGGGTCTTCTCTGTGCTTTTGCAAATGGGATTATTTTTACAAAATACAATATATTTTGGAAAAAATGTTTATCTTCCTGGGTTTAATATTTGGTGTCCAACATCTATATGATGCAAATACAAAAAAATATGGAAAAATAAAATCATAAGTGGAAAAATGTAGGGAGGAGGGGTCATCAATGAAATATTGAATTAAGAGGAGGCCATTTTTAGACCTAAGGAGGGATGGCCTGACAAAATTTCTCATCTATCGTTTCCTTCCCTCCCCCTTCCCCTACATGTACATAAATAATGACCGGTCCCTTATATATAAGGCTTGGTAACTTCACCATCTTGAGTTTGGTTGGTATAGAATAAATACCTGTCATATGTATGTAATTCTGTGCTATTTTTCTTTTGCAGATGGGACATGTCCAAACAGGGAGACCATTACAAAAAGCCACCAATGGGGCTTACCTTGTCAGATGTTAAGAAAAATGTTTCGTCCTCAAAGTTCTGCTGTGTTAACTTGCCATTAATGAATATACCCCTTGAGAATATTGTTCTTGATGAGCTTCATCTCCTTCTTCGAATAACAGATGTTCTGATTTCCAACTTAATTGAAGATTCGATGGAGTGGGATGACAGAGACGATTTTGTTAAGAGTAGGGGAGCACCCAAAGGTGTTCATTTAAGAAGTCTGACTCAATTGATTAACTCGTGTGGAGTAACATTTTCAGTGTGGGAGAAAAAGAATGGGGATGGCTCGGGGTCAGGGAAAATGGACTGGACATCCCTTATGGGGGATGAGAGGAAGAAACTGCTAAGAAATCTCCCTGGAAAGCTGGAAGCCAGCAAAAATGTTATTCAGGCTGATACTGCCCAAACTGTTGTCAAGATATGGAAGGTAACTCTGATGCACTAATCATTGTTAAGCCAAAGGGAGGTGGACAAGGAGTTGTGGTGCAAATTATGTAATGACTTACAAGCTGATAAATTCAGTCAGATTTTTTTGTTAAAATTAATTTTAAATCAAATATTTCGTTTTAAATTAAGGTTTAGTCCTGCCCAAAGCCAATAACCCAGCCAATTTATCAGTTATCAAGTAAAGCAGTCAATGCAAATTTATGGAAAATGTAACTGTAGTTCTGATAAACGCCCCCAGCAAAAATATTAACAACCATGGCATGTTGGAAAAATATGACAGAAGTTGTGTTGATATTTTGTCTGCATTAATCAATTTAGACCTTTTTATTTCAGGACTTTGCAGATATTTATTTCCACACTATATCATCACTGAACATGAGACAAGAACAAAGTGAAAACTATGAATCAAGGGTATGTAAAAGCATGAAGAAGAAAATGGTATTTATAGTATATCATAGATACCACAGCAAATAACAATAATATGTATTTATAAAGTGCTTTTTCATTTGCTCTAAGTGCTTTATAAAATATCAAAAATATGAAAAATCTACTCTAAAAACGAAACTTAACCTTAGATAGAAATATTAAATACAAATTACTAAGATATTAAATACAAATAAATAATATTACTAAGTATTAAGCTTCTAATACAGATTAAAAGCTAACTTGAAAAAAAGCCTGAAAGATGTTTTACAACTCAAGTGTGTATCACAGCTTTGTATTTAATAAATATTAAATGACAATTTGATTTTGAAAATACATTCATGTCTTTTTTGATCATCCATAGATCAGAGAATGGATCAAGTTGTTTCTTTCGATTGGTAACTGCCGCAAGGGCTATGGTCGCAAGAATGTAACACCTTATATGCATGCTGCTGCATATCACCTCCAAGCTACAATAAATAGATTTGGCAGTATAAAACATTTCAGTGGGCAAGGTATGGCTTTTTTTCTGTCAGGTGTTTTCTCTGATAATGTTAATTTCCTGTCACTCTTTCTGGTAATTGTGCTTACCATACAGTACAACACAGAAAGATAACTAGAACTTCTGTAATGGAGAGAATTATAAACCATCATACAGCCATCAAAATATTCTCTTTAGTTCAATATTATCTTTTGCAGTTTCTTACATTATGTCTTTTTGCAAGCAAGATCATGTTAACTTCAGTTGAGGTGGTGAATCTGTTTGGTCCATTCATAACTTTCATTCTTTTAAGTGATTGAAAATAATTTGGTGTTTTATTTCACAGGAGTTGAGAAAAACAACGATGTGGCAAGGGCAACTGTGTTGCATAAATCAAGAAATTGGGACAGTCCTGCTGATGTGATAAGGGCAGAACACAGAGTAGAACAACTGAGCCATAGAGAGAGACAGAAAAGGAAGTACACCAAACACAATGATGAGTTTTGGATAAATGGCAAAAAGGACTTAATGAGAAAAAACAAAAAAAAATGTATCAGTTCTCAAAATGTTACTGAAACAAATGACAGCATTGATTTTGTCGTTGCTGTTAATCCAAGCAATAATTCTAGTGACAAATCAAACAAAAGTAGAAAGAGAATTTCAAAAAAGAAAACTGTAAGTGTTGCCAAGAAAGTTGCAAAGAAAAAGTAACTGGACCATTAAAAAATAGCTTGGTAATCTCTCGTGTGTTGCCTTTTTTATCATTTTCACTGTAGCAATTTCTGGTATCAAAATACTAGTATGCATGGTTTGCTGTAATCATTTCGGTTTGTACACTGAAGTGACATCTGATCAACATAAATATAGTGTACACCAGTTTTTTTTATAAGTTTTTTAAAGTGAAAAATACCTGGTGTAAAAATATAGAAAAACAAGTTATTTTTTCTGAACAGTGTCCAATTAACAATTGAGTCAGGGTACATGAAAATCAAATATAGGACTTAAAAGTTCTAAAAAATATGTGCCAGAAGGCTCCTAAAAAAGCTCTAGTGATGAAAGATAGCAAGGCAAAATGTGTACTTGTTTTTCCTGGAGTTTTGCTTTGAAATAGAGGCAAGAAATTTGCATTATCACTCTCAGACTAAAACAGTTGCAGTATATTTCATTTTTAAACTAAACATCACAATGAGATGGCAATGGAAGTGAAACCAGAAAATTGTTTATTGAAAGATCTTAAAATTTATAATTTAAGCTCCTTAAATTTTAAATGAAATTATGTGTATGAACCCCTCACTGTTAATTGGACAGTTTGATTACTATAACACAGTTACTAATTACCAAGTTTACTGCATGGAAACTAAGTTTTTCTTCTGCTTACCATGAAAGTAATTGTGTATGTACTACATGTTAAATGTACATATATATACGAAAAAATAATTCTTTATATAAAATATGTGTTTGAGAAAGTTCATTTGGGAGTTTTTAAATAAATGTACATCCAATTTCACTTTCAAAATGAAAATTGTTTAAGGTTATTGAAATGCTAAAGTATAATTGTCATTTTCCTCATGCAGCAACTTTGATAAAATATAAGCTTAGTTTTTCTTGAAAGGCCCTTGCAGATTCTGCCACATTACCATTGGCTGTGGCATGAAAATGCTTGGGCGACCATGCAATGAAGTGCTTGATCTTCACGGGAAATAACATTTTGGTGCCTTGCCCGTGAAGATCAAGCACATAATGCCAATCTGGCGGAAAGAAGGTTGGCGAAAAGTCACCCTGCTGGAGAAGCTGCCAATTTCCTTGTTTTGTACCGCGAGTTTTAAAAAGAAATCTAAAAACGTCTTCTCGAAACTCAACGGTTACGACTTTACGTAACCGTGGGTTCTTCAGAGCCACACACACAGCAGTCCTCAGCCTACAGACCTCTTTTAGGACACAATTTTTGTTTGGCTTGGGGTTCTGGTAATATCTGCACACAAATGTTAAAAAAAAATTGTATTTAAATTTAATAACAAATTTCACGACATAATCGTGTGTACTTAAACTACAAAAACAATTATTACTTCAGGCACTGCTGGGTCAAATGCTCTCTGGGTTCCCAGGTGGCCTCAAACGCACTGAAGTCTTTCCACTTCACCAGATATTCTTCCTCTCCCTAGAACCGGGACAAGAATAAAATATAAGATATACTGTTTAGATACAAAAAATATCCAGTTAAATGCATCTCGATCGAGAAGTACAACTATTCATTATCTGATTAAAAATGAAAACTGTCTTGTGAAATAAACGGAAGTGTCTGCGTCGTTCTTGTTATTCAAACATCCCGGCAATATGCCAAAAGCCTAACGGTTTAAGTCCGTTTCCATCGTTCATGTTAATGTGTAAAAAAGGTACAGGGTATATAGACAACTACAATTTTTTTATATAAAAGTTCTGTAAATATCCGAGAGTAGGTGAAGAAAATTTGGATAAAATGTTATTTTATATTTTCATAAATCGGGCTTCATAGAAAAACCCAGCTTTCTACAAAGAAAGGGAAGGTGAACTCACTTGCTTTTTACGGCTGGCAACAACTCTCTCCACATCAAACAAACGTCCATTTTGAATTGTTTTTCGCCTCGACTTAGAACAATAAAAATCCGCTGTTGTCCGCTTGTGTAAATCGGCAAAAAAACCAACGGAAATGTGGCCACGAGTGGACGCCATTTTTCTAGTCCCAGAAAGAACTGTGTGCACTGCCAGCCAATAGCGTGGAAGTATTCCCATTTGGTGATTGACAGGTCGATTCTCTAGTCGATGTAAGCGCCTCCCACTAATTTCCGATTTTTCTGGCCATGCATGAGAGCAATTACAAACTGAAAGTGTCAAACACGGGTAACGTCATCGCTGCGAAGCATGCTTTCTAAAAATATTATGGACATCAATAATTGCAACGAGCATGTTTTCTTATTATCGAATCCAAATAGAAGACAGGAAATACCATTAATACTGTTAAAGGAAAAAGTTGGCAAATCGGGCAAGGTCTGTAATTTTTGATTTTTGTCATTGAGATTACTGTTTCTATTAAGGTTTCATGCGAGCAAAATTGCTGTGTGCGTGTGCTGATAAACGCTGTAAGTGAGAAAATATTCAAAACTTTCTAATTTTGAGCACTGGCCCACTTAAACAAGAGAATTGAGGTAATTTCGCTGCATTTTCGCCGGTCGCATTTTACGCAAACAATCGTCTAACTGTAAATTTGTCGAAAGCAACGAAATTCGGCGAAATTACGATGCAAAGCTTTCAAGAGACACTGTAGTCTGTACAACGACAAGAACTGATCTTTTTGCTATCGCAAATGATATAATGCCCTGAAAATATAAACAAATTTCGTTTTTAAATGTTATTTGGAAGGGAATGAAATAATATAAGCTGTTACTCTGACTGGACTGTTTCAATATTCATGGTTTAAACTTTCATTCACGCGCAAACATGAAATTTGCATGTCGGCGACGACCAACTCACAACAGACCCACTGAAATCAAACTATACGATTATCTTGCAAATCGCTACTGTAATTTTGTATAAAGGTTGAGGGCTTATAATAGCGAAATATCAAGATCAGTTATTTCTAATGATGGCTTTTGTTTGAAATTGTTTTTAACTTTAATAAAATACCTATCAGAATCAGCATTGATCGGAACTTTATCATAGCTTCAACTCTGAAGTTTCTCATATGTACTTAACGTATTGCTGCTCCAGAAAAAATACAATCGGCCTTCGGTGCAACACAGCGTTTCATTCGGAATTAACTTGACAATTAATTGTACAAGATTTTATACCCGCAGGTGACCCGAGGGTAATCTTTGCGGGTCAGTGATTTTTCGCTACCTCATTATCGAAAATTGACCCTCGGGTCACACGAGACCCGCGACACGATACCCGAGGGTCTTGGTATGTTACCTCTGCATGGTACTGTAAGTTGTTCAAATTAGTAATTTGTCCTGAATGAGTGGATATTTCTCTTTGTGTGTGTGTGTGTGTATATGTACAGTATAGTGGTATTTTATCTATAAATAATTAATATAACCAACTGACAACTTGTATACTGACTGCAGCATGATTGTGATTGTGAGATAAAATCCAAATCATATGACTTTTGTATATAATCATAATTATAACAAATCGAATTATCAATGACTGTTCAAATTCCTTCTTCATCACCAAAACCCAAAATTTGAATTTGTGATAATTGCACTTGCCAGGCTAATGTTATGCCTTTTGTGTAGCAAATTTTCAAATGGTTCACTCCTTTGATCATAGTTAGCCATTTTATGTATCATTATTTCTGACTATCATTTTATGATTAAAGTTAGACTTTTCAACACATTCCAAGATGCACAGAGTTTTTGATTACATTCTGACATAGCTATACAGGCTCAAGTAAATTGTTAAAAAATGTTATTATGTATAGGCTTGTCAAGCTGTTTATTTTTTGGCTATAACAGTGTTCCCACTACTTCTGAAAATCAAGGGTCCCTGGGAACCCCAGTGTCCCAAAGTGGAGGGTCATTTTCAAAATGGGGGGTCCCTAGGCTCTCCATCTCCCTTGACCATGTGCCAAGTGATTTTTTCGTGCGTCCCTGAAGGACGAAAGTGGCGCATCATTTTCACTTTTTCTCGCGTCAAATATGTGTGGCGGCACGTTAATGGGAACACTGCTATTAGAAAAGAAACAAATAACAAAAATGGCAATATACACTATACTAACTGAAGATACTATAATCTGAAAATAAGCAGTAAACGTGGGCCATAATCTAATAACAAATTACATTCAGATAAAATTTCACAACTAGTTAAAACCATAACTAAAAAAAATTCAACACTTACTAAGTGGAAATCGAATCCCTGCATTCCGTATAGTTTTTAAATTACGTTTAACATCCACAGTATCAATTTGAACAAAATTAGGTACATAAACCCGCACATCTATGAAAAAGACAAAAAAAACATGTTAGTATTATGTTAGATTATCTTCTTAATAATTCCATCAACTGCATGCATAATTTATTAACAGTTTATTGTGAAAACTTACTTTTTTTCACTTCTGATTTGAATCTTAAACTTTTAGTTATGTTACAAGTAAACTAAATAGTACATAAATGTGACTGTTCCTGTGAAAACTTGCATGTAACCACACATGCCTTTTTTACACCTTACAACAAAAGGAAAACGACAGTTTGTGTTCAAATGCATTAAAACATGTTGGTTGTCAGCCCTCAATGCATTCATTTAAATGCATTCAACAAAAGTATTTTTGGTGAACGTGTTTGAACATGTTAAACACATAGACTGCACTTGCAGTGGCACTGGGAAAATACACACAAACCTAGCTCAGCCTGAAAGCCTTACCTTGTTCAGTGAACTCACACTCTTTCATAACCTGATAGCTGATGGTTCTGTTACAGAGTTTACGAACAGAGTCCAGTGGATCAAGAACTATGACATTAGGATGAAGTCTTGTATATGTCTGTTCAGAAGAAATCATTGGGGTAAAACAGGGTTGTATAAAACTAAAAATGGTAAACTTTGAAAAAGTGGCCAAAGACAGAATTTGGCTGACTAACAAAAAACCCTTAAAACTACATAATATGAATTTGCTTGAAAAAGCTTGCTGGCAGAATGAATCTCATTATGTAACTGGCAAATTTTGCCATTTACCAGCCCTAATGACAAGGCTGCTTAAGTTAAGTACTGCTTCAAGTGCCATACCCAAATCAGCAACAAATATTTGATAGAAGATTTTAAAAGTATTATAAAAGGAAATACTGTAGCCAAACAAAGCAGACTGCTGAAGATACAATATAAATATCCTCTGAAAATAGTTTTAATTAACAGAACTGGAAAAATGTATGAATTTTATCTGTTCAAGAATTTATCACCAAAACAGTCTTCAAGCTTGAGGCCTAAATTAAAGGGACTACAGAGAACAACCTGGAAAAAAAATTAATGTTGTATGTTGTAAAACCAAGGTTGGAATTTTTTATGATAATCGCAGTTTCTGATTCAACCTTGTTACCATCTTGGCAAAATGATGGAAAGTTATTTCAAGTTATAGAAGAGTAAAATGGTTTCTCATTTGGAGAATGAAAAGATTATTATCATTCCAAGCAATAACAACTGGGAGCTCAAAATTTTTTTCTCACATTATTTCCCTATCAATTCAACTGTTTACTCTCTGAGTTGAAGCTGTTGAACAACTGACTGTCATATTGTATAGATTAATACACTCTCAAAGTTTTACTTTCTCACATTATTTCCCTATTAACCCTTTGAATTTCATATTAGTTGACCTCAAATGACCCCCTGGTCCCAAATTAATTTGGCTTACACATAAACAAATAACAGTGGTGCTTCATT
>JAOCNB020069632.1:0-12557 GCA_026546465.2 Palythoa caribaeorum | reverse complement strand
ACTTCAGCTCTGCTCTGCTCTAGTCTTCATTTATTCTTGAATTTTTTAAAAACATTTTACAAAATATGTCAAAGCAAAATATGTCGAAGCAACGGCTTATTTTTCGTCAAATGTCTGAAGAACTCACTGGACGATCTTGATTGGACGAAAAACAATAGCTGCTGTCAGATTTTGGCTGGAATTTCGATCATTATACATTTTATAGCGAATTTTAGTAATTATTTATTTTTCCTTGTATACTTATATTTTATTGTAATTTATTTTGTAAACAGCTTCAATGAAAATAAGTGCCAGCTTTTTAAATTCTGTATATCATAATTAAAGTATTTTTAATATTCATTTTATTTATTTATTTACACTTAATATTTAGTCTGACTCTGTTAGAACGAAAATCTTTTTTTAACCCTTTAAGCCCCCAGCTCAACAAATGACATGTTGGTAAATTCTCCCAACTGAGCTCCATACATTCTATATAATCAGTTTGGGAGAATTTGGCTTTTCAACTTCCACAGATTACTTCACTTGATCAATATCTTATTTCTCATTACCAGTTGTATGATTTTCTTTGAGATATGTAAGGAGAAGTTAGATATTGATAAATTGCTTGGGGCTTAAAGGGTTAAACATCACTGGCACTGTACTCATAAGACTTACTGTACAATGCTATATGTAGGAACTCTTTAGTCTGAATTTTTAGTCACTTTTAATAATGATGTCACAAACATCGAAACATCAAGAAATTAGAGTAAATAGAGTATACAAAAACGCGTTAGTTTTTCTAGTAAATTACTACCAAGTACAAACAAAGTTGTCGCTCTTAAGAAAATCACCCAAATGATTCTCGTGTGAAAAAATGTGCATCTTCACAAAGTTACAACTAGGTCATGATAAGGGCTGTTGTCAGTCTTAGTGAATGAGGTGTTACAAGTCATCAGTGCATCTTCTGATAAGGACTGTTTTAAAAGCTCAGACATTTTGGACTAATTCCTTAAAGTTTACAGACTTTTCCTAAACTTTCCAGAAAGTTTTTGGATTTCCACGCTTTTTCTGGTTTCCAGACACTACGTAAACATGCTTTATTCATGATGATACACTGTAAATATTTAGTTGTCTGACCTGTAGTCAGAAGATCATGGGCTCGATTCCTCTTAAGGACTCAGAAGGTTTTCTTTTCTGAGCAAAAAAGCTTTTAGACAACTAAATACTTTCTGTAATTCTGCAAGTTGGAATATTATTCCAAATTGCAGAATTACACATTATTTACTAACTTATTGAAAACGAGTGGATATATGGAGCTTAGCAGTTAGCAGGACGTATAAAGAATGTGCCATCTGCCAGAACCAAGTTAGGTGAACCGTTCCGAACGTGGATGCCTGTAGCTCAATAGGTAGAGCATCTGACCAGTAATCAGAGGGTCATGGGTCTGATTCCCATTAAGGACTCATAACTTTTTCTTTTCTGAAAAAAAAGAAGCTTGTACACGACTAAATTTTTCACTGTATTTTATTCCAACTTGCACAATTACACATCATAATTCGTGATACTAGTTTTAAAACAATGTCTAAATTTTGACAATAAATTGAATGACGTATGCAGTACTATTCTACACTGTACCTGCGCTCACTGAAATGAAACTGAAACATGTCATTTGTTATGTAAGCTCCACTCTGACCAGAAAACACAAACATACTATCCCTCGCCACAGCCACGGGAAAATTACAACAGGTAGGTGGGCCATCGCCTGACTGCTGCACCTGAAGACAACAGTTGAACCTTTGCCTTAGATTTACATACATCTGAAACCCAAATCACTAAAAACGTGCTAGAGTATTTATTTACCAGCAGTTTCATTGCTACGTCACCTTTTGATTTTCTTTTCAGTATGCGGTTCAGCTTTCGATTACCATCAATCAAAACCTAATTTACCTTTTAGCATGTTCTCTCTATACACGATTGTAAAATTACAGACATGTAGGCTACTGTCTTACCAGTGTTGTAAAGTTTATTTTGTTTGAACAGGGCTCCACACAGGTTAAAAATTTTAGTATTATTTGGCTAGTGAGAGGAAAAATTTACTAGCCAGTCATAGCAATTTAGTAGCCATAATTATATTGTCGGAACATCTTTTCTGCACAACTATTAACTCTTAATTCAACATGAAAAAATATATTTCTAAAATTTAACAGTAAAATGATGTCCAGTCCTCGACAACGTTTTACTCACAACAAAACTCAATAAAGCAAACCTAAACATGAAAAACTGTAGACTATTCACTTTGAAATCACGCACCATCCATGGGAATCGATCGAGAGCAAACACTGACGGAATCTGTGACGAATCTAACTTTGTTGAGCAACTAGTCATATATTTTTACCGACAAATTAAAATATAAGAAATTTATTATACACTCGCCAACAGGCAAGTACTTTGCCTCTTTACTCACCAGCGGAAAATTTTACTGGCATTTGCGAGTGATTTACTTGTTATGTGGAGCCCTGTTGAAATACAATGTGATTGACGAAAGTAATTTATCACTACTTGTGTTGTTTTTGTTTTAAACCTCCTTTTATATTTCACCTTATTTTGTAACTTAATAATCGTACACGTTTTTAGCCTGCCTCGACTAGCATTACAGCTATTTGCAGGCTAAACAGATCTGTAAATTGTACTATATTATAACAATAAAAATTATGAACATTATGTTAATTATGTTATGACAGTCTAAAGCCAGTTCCAGACAAAGAAAAAAACTCATATACCAATGAAAACATTGGTAACCATACCCTTTAAAACATATAAATATACAAGGTAAAATCTTTAAAGTAAATAATTAAACCACAGAACGTTTTCGATCAACTCCATCATTTTCAGTGTAATATTAAGACATTATACTATATATCTATATGTTTTATCCAACACATGGAGAATCTTATTTTTAAAATACCCGTTAGGTTCATTCTACTTTTGGTAGCTGCACAGCTGAAAGTCTGGGGCAACGCAAATTGACCAAAGTTGGCCCAGTTCCCAAGGAGTCATTGAAAACATCTGTACCAGTCATCCAATCAAATACAAGCTGTGTGATCAATAACATGTGTTTTCTAATGCACGTCAACAGCAAGGTGTCATGGCTTAATTTATATTATTTTTCCTTTGCTTTTACAGCAACAAAACGAAGCTAACTCTGTAAATAACAAACGGAATGGCATTTAACAAAACTCAATTTAACATGTAACTTGCAAGCAAATAACCATAACACCAACCTCTTGCCATGAGGGTTCTGGATCTGCCAAACAGATTGTCCACAAATCGTTCAACCTAAACAAAACAACTCCTTTTACAATTTAAGTACAAAAATTCAAGTCATTCACAGCAAGTTGCATTTTTGTTCAGTAGATACTGTTAATGCTCTAATAAGAAACTCCCTTTTGGAGCTTCAAGTTTCTGATAACCCCCTTCTCTCCCCTTCCTTCAACAGAAATAAACTTTTGAAACTAAAACAAAAGCCAGGCAGAATGTTTAGTCAAAAATAGACTTCTTGTTTTCAATAATACCAACTTGGATCTTCCTGTAGAACAGTTTCTATTTTTTTCTTGTCCAGATCTGACTTGAGTACCTCAATAATTACTCATGATTTGCATGATTTCCTAAAGGAGGGTATGAAATACCAGTCCCCAGCCTCCTTTTGGTCCAAATCCCAGTTCCCAAATCAGATATCCCATTTTGAAAGTTTTACCACATTCCCGTTTTGAAAGTTTTACCCCATTCCCAATGGTAAAATCCTAGTCCCAGTGCAGTGAATACCATTTTCCCAGTCCGAAAATAGGCAAAACCCATTCTACCCCTTCAGGACCCTCTTATAACTCACTTAAGTTCACCAATTAAAGAAATAGTGTTAGGTATTTTAGAGAAAAAACTAATGACTATATCACTTTAACCTTTGTTTATCATTGTGCTTTTAACAGGCCACCCTCTCTAATAAGTTCCCCCTCCAGATAGCCCAAAACTTAATAAGCCCCCTGTGGGCCTATTAGAGCTTTTACAGTATTTGCATGCTTCACTGAAGAATTATTATTAAAATTATTCCAATTAGTCCACTGAAGCTAAATAAAATTATTACTGTTACTCATCATTGCAAATGGAAGATAAAAGCCTTTTTGGTTGTAAATTACAGTTAACTTTCTAAACGTTTTTCATCACAAACTGAATATGTCAATGAAATACAAATTCAGAAAAGACACTATTTAGGAACCTTTTGTTGCCATCATATCCTGCAAAAATCCACATGCACTTGTTGTAGATGACAGCACCATGAGCCGATCTTGCAGGAGGTAATCTGAGAAACCAAACAACTTGTTTTATTCGGTGTGGATTTATTTCAATTTATGACTCACTGTAAGTACTATCACTCTAGCTGCAGTCCATTATAGGTATTAGACGAACACTTTCAACTCAAAACAACATTTGTTTCTAGATCATCTGTTCTCAGGTTACTGTTTGATTCCTCTGGATTCACTTATTCTCTTATTCTTTCCGTCCAATTGCTCTTAACTTCCTCTATGTCCACTTACTCTCCAATTCCTGTGTCGCTTACCACACACTCTAATTCCTCTGGGTCCATTTACACATAAATTCCTCTATGTCCACTTACTCTCCAATTCCTTAAGGTCCACTCTCATATTCTCCAACTCCTCTAGATGTCCATTTACTCCTAAATACCTTTGTGTTCACATACTCTCCAGTTCCTGTGTCGCTTACCACACTCTCTAATTCCTCTGGGTCCTTTTACACATAAATTCCTCTATGTCCACTTACTCTCCAATTCCTTAAGGTTCACTCTCATACTCTCCAATTCCTCTAGATGTCCATTTACTCCTAAATACCTTTGTGTTCACCTAATCTCCAGTTCCTGTGTCGCTTACCACATTCTCTAATTCCTCTGGGTCCATTTACACACAAATTCCTCTATGTCCACTTACTCTCCAATTCCTTAAGGTCCACTCTAATACTCTCCAATTCCTCTAGATGTCCATTTACTCCTAAATACCTTTGTGTTCACATACTTTCTAGTTCCTGTGTCGCTTACCACACTCTCTAATTCCTCTGGGTCCATGTACACACAAATTCCTCTATGTCCACTTTCTCTCCGATTTTTCTGGGACCACTTTTGTACTCTTCTATTCCCCTACGTTCACTTACTTTTCAATCGTCTGAATCCACTTTTATACTCTCCTATTCCACTACGTCTGGCTAACTCTCCAAATCCTGTGTCCACTTAATCTTTAATTCCTCTAACTCTTACTCTGTAGTTTCTCTTTGTCCATTTATTCTACTTTCCAATTCCACTGGGTCTACTTTATACTGTCCGATTCTTCAATGTCCATGTACTTTTCAGTTCCTCTATGTCCACTTACTTTCCGATTTTTCTGGGTTCACTTTTGTACTCTCCAATTCCTTTATGTTCACTTACTCTCCAACTCCTCTCTATCCACTTACTCTCTCATTCCTCTACATTTACTTACTCCGGGGTTCTTGACTGTCCACTTTTTGTACTTTCTAATTCCGCTCAGTCATTTTATTCAGTACAATCCCTCAATGTTCATGTACTCTCCAATTCCTCCATGTCAACTTAGCCTCCAATTCCTCTTTCTCAACTTATCGTCCAATTCTTTTGGATCCACTTTTATACTCTCCAATTCCTTTATATTCAATTACTTTCCAATTCCTCTTGGTTCACTTTTATACTCTCCAAGCCCTCTATTGTCCACTTACTCTCCAAATCCTGCGTCCACTTCCTCTCCAACTCCTCTGAATCCATTTACTCTCTGACTCTTCTATGTCGACTTACTATAGAGTTACCTTCTGTCCACTTAATGTATTTTTCGATTTCACTGGATCCGTTCCATCATGTCCACATATCTTCCTATTTCTTCGGTACCACTCACTTGCTAATTTCTCTGCTACCATATTCTATCTGTTTTCTCTGTCAATATTTATGGTACTCTCCAATTCTTCAGCTACCATCCACTCTCTAATTTCTCTGTTCTCATTTACTCTTTCTTATTTACTCTTAATTCCATTACCATTACCTTCTCTCAAATACCTCTGCTATCTGTTTGTACTCTATGGTTCTTCTCCTGTTATCTATCCCAATTATTATTATCTATTATCATCATTATTATTATTATTATTATTATTATTATTATTATTATTATTATTAATTCCTCTGCTACCTTCTACTCTCCAGTATATCTGCAACCACTGCTACCACACACAATCAAATTTCTCTACTCTCCAATTTCTCTGTCACCACCTTCTTTCCAATTCCTCTGCTACCATCTTCTTTTCAATGTCCCTACTACCAGCCACTATCAAATTTCTCTACTCTCCAATTTCTCTGCTGCCACCTCTCCATTTTCTCTGCTATCATCTTCACTCTAACATTCCTGCTACTACTATTGCTACCATCCACTATTAAATTTCTCTACTCTTCATTTTCCCTGTTACCACCTTCTTTCCAGTTTTCCCAGCTATCATCTTCTTTTCAATATCTCTGCTACTATTGTTTGCATCTACTATCAAATTTCTCTTCTCTCCACTTAATCTAATTCCCTTGAACAATGATTGACTACTAAATATTAGTCACCCCAGCCATTTGTACCCATTTAAAGCGCATCCTTACCTGTGCTCAATGGACCACTCACACCACTGGCTTGTGTTGAAGTTGTACTCAAATAGATCATTTTTGTTTCGAAGATTGGAATTGGAGTATAAATCACCTAGTAAACGAAAAACAAAATCTAGTATAAATAAAAAATTGTATGAATACGAGTGCATTTCGTGGTTTATGGGCACAAGTGATGAAAGTTCTCAACATTGCATCAGATGAAGGTTAGTGTGATTTGTGACCTTTGAAACATCATGAGGGACCATAAACCACGGAATGCTGAAGCAAGTTCATTCTTTTTGTTTATTATATTCTCAACAATGCAGTGATACATTATCAAGCTGTTTGCACTTGCGCTCTTCGAGTTTCTGGTTGATTTTTCGTTCAAGTCCCCAATTTTGCCAAACTATTAAGCAGGTTTGTATGAAGCTTTCAAAGTATTTTGATATTTCGTATTTTCTTTCAGTTATTCGACATCGTTTTGGTTTGACAAAGCAAAGCAAAACAGCCATTTTGTTTTGGTTTTCAAATTTGCCACTTGCGGACGTTCCTAAAGTACCTTCTGTATTGCACTCTATAACCTTACATGAACTCGAGGTAACATCTTTATGCATTTGCAATTATCCAATCAGAAATGAGATATTTTCCCGAGAATATAATAATTGTTGTTACTACATAAGTTATTTGTCGTGCCGTGCTATTTGAATATACACTTCAAGCATAAATTAATGGTTTCACCAGTTGGCAACAGTTTAACCCGAATGTTCAGAAAAACGGCTCACATACGTGCAGTTTTAAGCAAATGATCACTATAAAATAAGTGACTGCAACTGATGAACCCGCAGGATGGTTGTCGTTTTTGCGGACTGATAAAGTATAAGTATAACTAAAAATCAAACGAATACAATGATTAACCTCGTAACAAGTGGCTATATTTGCCCTTCAAAAGGCAGGATAAAAGATTCTTATCGAGTACCCAAATCTGACCATAGTTAGCTGTAGATAATGCTTCGAATCATAATATGTAGTTTTCTTTTTATTCTAACTTGTATTTATGTATGTGCT
This sequence comes from Palythoa caribaeorum, assembly GCA_026546465.2. NCBI lineage: Eukaryota > Metazoa > Cnidaria > Anthozoa > Zoantharia > Sphenopidae > Palythoa > Palythoa caribaeorum. Next base: position 4,828 of record JAOCNB020069632.1, on the reverse strand, counting down.
TCTTCTCTTATTATACCATTATCGTCTTTAATGTAACTTTTGATTTTAATTAAACATAATATTGAGGCCAGCCCCAACTAATATGCACATGACAGTGACCAACTCGAAAGTTCATTGGCTACTTTAGTCATTGTACACGATTAAATATTCTTTGCTGTAGTTAATTTCTGCTTGTATCTTTTCTGTATCATTGTAAATCATGTTATCTTAAGTTCTTTTATCCTGCAAACAGTGTGAATTATAACTTGAACTTACTAAAACGAAAGTATTTTCAGCAGTCTATTATGCAGAAAATATGGAGACTGTGAAAAGAGCAGCTCAAGATCTGTGGCGCGGCTGAATTTTATGCTTGTAAGAGCCAGGAAATTGGAATCTAACTGAATCTAATCTAGCTTTGACTTGTTTGTGAAACTGCTAACTGGCTATGATGCATTTTGCACTATCTAGTAAAGGTAAAGGTAACCTTTTTTATCTAATGGAAGCTGAAGGTGAACCCTTTACCCCCTTCCTCTGTCAGTGCTCCGTTTTACGGGTATTTTAAGCTGCATTGATCAGAACTGGTATCAATCGAAGCCAACAGTGCGCCCTTTACATCCTTCCTCTGTCAGTGCTTCGTCTTACGGGAATTTAAAACTAAAGCTGCATTGATCAGAGCTGGTATCAATCGAAGCCAACAGTGCACACTCAACCCCCTTCCTCTGTCAGTGCTCCGTTTTGCGGGCATTCAATGCTAAAGCTACATTGATCAGAACTGGTATCAATGGAAGCCAAGAGTTGCGCCCTTTACCCCCCTCCCTCTGTCAGTGCTCCGTTTTACAGGTACAGTATTAAAAGCTCAAGCTATACGGTTCAGAGGTAAGTCTTGATAATTTTGTCCTCTTCTTCTCTTCTTCGAAATTTAACCGTTTGGATCCCCTTTCATGTTTCATTTTTCATGCTTTGTTGATGTACATACTCCTACAACAACCATTTCAAATCCCAAACTTTACTCGCTTGACCAAAGTCACTTGACGCGACTAGTTTCTACTATTTTCAAGTGGCATGTGCTCCTTCCAACGTTTTTAACTTTACTACACTCTTTAATGTAAATAATGTCTCAAGAGCGCAATAAATTATTGTTGTTGTTATTGTTATAGTCAAACCAATAACAGCGACGCCAACGACGACGTGAATGAACATAGTAGATATGATAAACGTACGTTGGAATGCATCGAGTTGAGCACATGGAACTAAGTATAGTTGTCGCTAAAAAAAGAACTGTTTTGGAGTTCTTTAGACAACAAGGACTTAAAAACAAAACACATTTCTACATTTCTTTGCCTTCAAGAAGGAAAATTATAATCGTTTTTCGGAGAAAACAGCGGACAAAACAAAAACCTGATGATCCGCAGAAAGAAGTAGAGAGCAAATCAGAAATAGTTTTTCTGTGAGCCGTCGTCGCTGGCGTTATCGTTCTCTTTGCTTAAGGTCTCTAATGTACCACGACAACGAGCAAATAATCTATTTTTATAATAAAACAAGCGAAACAATTCTCGTGTTTTGAACCAGCTGACAAACTGCAAAATTTGGGATGGAATTGAGCGCTGTCTATCGCTTAGTTTAAATAGAAATGCTATAAGTAATTTTACCCATCTTGTCGATATTTTTACAAATTCTAACAGCCAGAATATTTTAGCTGGCGCTTTTCACGTCAACAGCACCGCGAAGAGTGCTGGCAAGTTCGTTGTTTACGCACTAAATTAGCCAACAGCCCACAGAACTTATGCATACTTTATAAGATCCTGCAAAAAAAAGAATTCTATCCCTAATAACCATTATTTTTTGTATCTTCGTCAGGTCAAAAGTAAGAATAAAGTTTAACATCTTCAACTTGCGCATGTTCTTTGTGACCAAGCAAAACGAGAATCAAATTGCTAGTCAGCCAATCAGATTGCAGCATTCGGATTAATGATATGCAGCTGCGTCTCCAACTCCCTACATTAACGTAAAAGAATAGGATAGACAGCCTGTACAGATAGACATGCAATAAACACGCAATACCCAAATCAGTGTTGTTCAAATATGTTGCTATGAATTCTGGGAATGTTTGGTAACCAGACACAGTCTTTTTGAAGTTTCTGGAGCAGTGGATTAGCTTTGTGAAACAATTTACTAGGTGAAAGTGTGATACCACGAGGTTGCTACAAGCGAGAGACCGTGCAAATTGATGTGCGTTTGGGAGAAATCGAGAGCAGATAGTACAAACACGAGACCAAATCCGGGTTTCTTGACAACTTCTGACAATCATCTTCAAGAAATCACGATCTAGCATCTTTGATCTAGTATCATTAAAATAGGAGCTTTCCGCTGTCCTCTACAGATTTTCTGAAACTTAACATTATTATGCACAAAATGAAAATATATACGGTCGTATCAGCAGATCAAATGTCTAAATCCCGTGTTGAATCCCCAAGTGATGCACGTCAATCTTTCTTTGTCTTTATAGTTCTTGTTTTTCCTTGTCATATGTACATTTGCACGTGCTGATAGTAATTTAAACTAACTTCCAATTATTGTACATTTACACTGACGATAGCGTACATGTAGGTACGCCGAAACATGTTTGACTTTGAAAATAAACAGCCGAGATTAAGAGTCGTCATGCTCATTTTTAAGATAACATATACTTATAAACAATGACAATAAAACAAAATGCAAAAGGATCAAAGAATAGAATGAAAATTAGAATGAACATGCTAATAAGGGTTTAATTGTTACAAAGTATAAACTATTGTTTTACATAATTTTGTAAAGGCCATTTTCAGTATTGTTTCACGGATGGCATGGATGACAGCCCGCGAAAGCTCAGATTTTAAAAATATTTATCCAGAAATCGTTCTTATACAACTTATAACGCTTTTACCCGGAACTCCTATATTTTTACACGAAAACTAACTTGTTGATTTTATTTCAGCGGAACTAGCAGATCAAGGCATTGACGATGACTCCGCTCTGAAAATATCCGACAAGATGTCTCTTAATAATTATTTTGATGGAAGCAAAAGAGGTTCAAAAAGGACATTTGAACATCCAAAGTCAGTAAAAACAAGAGAGCAACGAAAGACGTTAAAGTAACATTTACCAAAATATTGTTTTTCTCTTCCGAAACGTGCTGTCTGGTATGTTCACATTTAGTTATAAGACATGAAAGCTGTGAAGAGAAAGGAAATTTGAACATCACGTACAATTTTCTAGAAATCAAAGGAATGTAGACTAGCTATATAGTTCTTGTTATCTTTTTGTGTAGACATATATCTTTATACATTATTGGTTGTTTTCACACTTAAAGACGAACAAATCGTCTCAAGGTTTAGTCGACTAATGTGATTTCAAGATGGCCAAGGTCGAGTTCAGTGTAGTTGCGATTCTTCTATTACTATTCATGGTACTTGCTCGATTCAACCAAGTACCAGACGACTACAAATAGAAGAACCACGACTACAGTATAACGAAATCTACGTCTGCCCAAGGCCAACTCACAAGAATTTCACAGATTTGTGTTCTTTCCTTTCTCCGTGCCAATCTTCTTTCTTCCATCATACTGAAAATGTCCCATAAACCATCGCTTCTTTAGCTGGTTCTCTTTCCCCCCGATGGAAAATCAACAGTTTGATTCGTTCATTTAGATCTGGACGGGCTAATTATCTTCGAAAAAGCATCTTGCTAGAAGGTCAAAAAGACAAAAAAAATCAGACAACTGAATCTTCTCAAAATTTGTTCGTCCCTTAACACCAAACAATTTTAGTACGTCTGATACGATTTGCTTGTCTTCTAGTGTGAAAACGGCCAATGTGATTGCAAAATCAAGGCAAAAAATCTCCCAAACAAGCTCGAGTATTTACTCAAAACTTCGCAAGAAGACTGCATAAACAAAGAAGAAGAAAGGAACTGTTTTTGAAAACTCTTTCCTTTATGTAAATGAATGTGTTAGTTAATGGTTGTCTCAAACACAAAAAAATAAAGGAAGTAGGAAAGGTTTCAAAAGAATTTTCACTCAACCTTTAGAGTATGAAGAGCTGAAAGAAGGAAAACCACATGAAATCGGTTCATCTGAAAGTTTGCCCAGAAAGTGACTACGCATGCGTACAGCCAATTTACCCAGGATTCACATGTACAACATCAACCGAGGAAAGCTGTTTCGTCCTTGTTTGGACTTATCAGCATAATTTAGCTGGTCTCTAGGGGCGACTGCAAAGTAATGCTTTTTAAAAACCTCAGTCCCACGTTTAACAAGCTTATAAAACTTAGAAAGGAAAGGCACAGATGATCAACCTAAAGAAACTAGAATTTATTTCTTTTATTATTGTGTGAATTAAAATGTATGTTTGATCGGAGATAGTTGTAGATCTAGGGAAGTTTTTAGAAACATGCAGAAAGTAATAGTTATCAGTTCACTTCATTTTGGGAGGACCTTTAAGGTGTTGTTGGAATGAGAGCTGGGCTCAGGATTCTATGCACGTGCTCTGTATTTTTGTTATTTTTAGTCAGTTTTTATGCAATTTCTATTCTTTTTCCGTTTCAAAGTTAGTAGTAGTTAATTAGGGCTACGCCTTATGCGCCTTGTATCTTTCATCTGTTTTAAAAATGTTCGAAGCAATCTAAAGTGCAAAATGATAATGATAATGGTAATTATAATGATAATGTTGATGATGATGATGATGATGATGATGGCGATTGCGATTGCGATGGCGATGGCGATGCATACGGCGACTGCGATGGCGATGGCGATGGCGATGGCGATGGCGATGGCGATGGCGATGGCGATGGCGATGGCGATGGCGATGGCGAT
>JAOCNB020069579.1:0-12561 GCA_026546465.2 Palythoa caribaeorum | reverse complement strand
CTTGAGGTCACTTCGTTTGTATATACTAATACAATTATTCTCTTCAGTCTCGGTGAATAGTGGCTTTTAGAATATTCACCTCGATGCTTCGTATCTCGGCGAATATTCTGCCACTATTCACCTCGACTTCTGAGAATAATTGTTAGATATCGCGCTGGCGTGAGAAGGGTCTATACACTCTTATTGGGAAATAAGATGCTTGTTTCAGATGAACATTCTGTTGTGTTTCTTTTTCCTTTACCGTATCTGAAACACAGAACCTTATTTCTCAAGAGGACTGCATTGGAAAAACATCAAGGCCGTCCGAAAAGGTCTATAGACTTGCTTCGATGGCCTAAATTTTCCCATCACAGTCCTCTCGGGAAATAAGATGCTTTGTTTAATCTGAACATTAATTTCGTGTCGTTTTTTTACCGCATCTGAAACAAAAATCCTTGTTTCCCTAGAGGACTGTCTTGGAAAAACATTGAAGCCATCTGAAGAAGTCTCTTGTACTTCTTATACACTTCCTTGGACGGCCTAAATGTTCCCAATACAACCCTTTTGGGAAACTAGATGTTTTACTTACGCTGAACATTCTTGCTTGTCTTTTTCTTTATGGCATCTGAAAAAAAGGAATCTTGTTCCCCTAGAGAACTGTATTGGGAAAAAATTGAGGCTGTCCGAAGAGGTCTCTTGTACTTCTTCTAAACTTCCTTCGATGGCCTTAATTTTCCCAATACAGTCCTTTTGGGAAACTAGATGTTTTATTTACGCTGAACATTCTTGCTTGTCTTCTTCTTTACCGCATCTGAATTAAAGAACCCTGTTTCCCAAGAGGACTGTATTGGGAAAACATCGAGGCCGTCCGAGGAGGTCTTTCTACTTCTTCTTGTGGAGAAGAACTCGCCAAAAAGAATAGCTGTCATTTTTCCTATGATTCACTCATTTGCAGTAACACGTATACGTATACTATCTCCACAGTTAATCAAACACCATGCATGCCGCAAGTGCTTGATTTTCATTGAAACAAAATTTGATTGCCGTTTACCTAAAACCAGTCTTGACGTCAGAAAAAAATTGCAGGACCGCACGTGTTACTGCAAACAAGTGTAATGTTTGGGTTTTATTTTTCTTCTTACGTGTCTTTTATCCTTTAAGATAAAACTCTTACCGAGCGTAAAAATGTACTTGTATTTCACTTTGTACAGGAATTATCGTACTTTGTAATAACCGTCGCAATTTGCAACAAATTTGTTGCCTTTTGTAACAAGTTGTTGCATTTTGTGAAAAAAAAAATAGTTGCTGCACTTTGTAATAAAAAAATCATACTTTACAACAATGGTTATGACAAACCATTGTTGTCATAGCTGTTGCGACAGCTATTTTTTTACCATTAAGTGCGACAACCTGTTGTTACAGAGTACGGCAGCTACTTTTACAACACATTACGACAAATGTTGTTACAAAGTGTAATAACTTGTTACTAAAACGTACAACAGCTACTTCAATTATAAAATACGACAGCTTCAGTTGTTTTTAAAAATTAAAGTGTTAAGAGGTTTAATTTATTATAAAATGCAACAGGTATTACAAAGTTGGCGGTTAAATTATAAGTTACAACGTGCAAATTTTACAAGGTGATAAACACTTGTTGAAGAAATTGAACCAACTTTTAGACTTGGGAAACCGGATACGGTAGAAATTTTGCCATAATTGTTTTTCAAACAGACGACTTACAAAACTAAACGGCAATTCTTATAATGAGTTAATTATTTATTCGTTATCATTCTACAGGCTTTGCTGGAGGGGTCTGCACCTCTATCTCCGGAAGTGGTCTTGATATTTGCAGTTTCAGCATACTTACTCTGCTTTTCCGGGTGACTGAAAAGACAGCTACACCAACGTCTGTGATTCTTATGGCGGGAAACACATGTGTTGGATTCTTCTGGCGTGTGGTAGGTATTTTCAGCGGGAAACACTTGCGCGAGATTCTATTGGCGGGTAATAGAATCTTACCCGCCATAATCTTTTTATGGCGGGAAAAGTCATACGGAACGTTTCTGGCGCATGATAGCTATTTATGGCGGGAGATATGTGTAGGATTATTACGGCGCGTGTGTGGTTGGTATTTTTCCCTTTTAGTATCTCAATATTTGCGCCGAATTCAAATGAGTCTAGCACATGGATCTAGGCATGTTCAACATTCAATAACTTGTTTTCCAAGCGTGTTGTAAAAAGTATACCTATTTATGAAGACGTCACAAATGTGGCCCTTCATCCTGGGCGGTGTTTACTAATTTTTTTGTCACAAATGTGGCGCTTTTTCGGGGGTTGCGCTTATTAACTTTCTTCAGTGTCTAAAATATGGCATTTTTTCGGGGGCGGCGGTCATTAACGTTTTAGGTTTTTAGGGAGGCGGGAATTGTACGAGTAATTACGATGCTTATTTTAGTATCTTGTTCGTACCTGTTTTAGGCAATTCAAGCCAATGTGCAATTTAAAGTGTATGAATTCATGGCTGTGTGTGTCCCAATCGTGGTTGTGGGTGCCCCACTTGGTTCTGTAATTGGAAGTCATTTTCATCGACAACTGCTCGCAGCTTTGGTGTATTTGACAGACACCACGGCACTGATCAGCGGTTTTATCCTTGTAAAGCAAACTACCGTGCTCACGATAGTGTCTGTCAGTATTGTGGTCTGCGGTTTCCTCTTTTTTGGCGCTATCACATATTTGGGGCACAGGATTATGAACAAAATTTCACTGGAAGAAGAGGACTTAAAAGAAAAAGAAGTCTACACTAATCAGGCTGCAGTTGATGAATCAGCAGAGGGTAATAATTATTGGCAAATAGTCACGAAACTCTGAACAATGGATTAGAATCTCCGGAATAAACACAAGAGTTAAGAGCTGGGTATGTGATATCAAGCTCTTTTAAGAGAGAATTACAGTTAAGATTCTAAAAAATAGTGAAAGGTTGGGAAGGAGATTTGAAGAGGAAAAATTTTAATTTTAGGACAAGCACCACACCTCTCTTCTGACACCACAGCAAAAGTGCAGCTTTGGTTAGCGGACTTTCAACTTATAGTCATGCAAATTTGTTCCAACCCAAGAACAATTTTGAAGTTCTTAATGAGATCCAACTTCAAAGCATTTTTAGCTTCTAAATTATTTTTGGAAGTTGGTACCCAAAATATTCAAATAAATAAATTCTTAAAAATATTTTAAACAACTGTATTATCACGGCACTTAATTATGCTTGATTGCAATTAGATAACTTTAGTTTTTGAAATCATTTACGTATTTGTATCAACTTTTGCGTTTGAACGAGTGTTTGAAAAAAAAAATTATTTCTATTATTAGGTTTAGATTAGTTGTTCACTAAGGAAAGGCCTTTCAACTTTAGTACCGTGAGAAAACTTAGTTTCAGACTGACCTCAAGATACCCACTGACGATGATTTAGACGATGAGTTGAAAATTTTATGGAGTTCAACAGAGTTGCGTAAGTCCTCACAAGAATCTTTTGTTAAACTGATTTTTGAGACTCATTTTTAAATAGAGTTTCGAGAACCTTTTTGAATTTCATCTTGTCGCAAAGAAACAGAGGAAACTAGCAAGATTTTGAGAAATGTAAACAACTAAGAGTAGTCTTAGTTCAAGAACAACCGTGACTTTTTGTTCAGTTATCACACTATTTTTTGTATTTTACATTAAAGAATTTCGAATAAAATCGCAGCTTACATGCTCACTGTACTAGGAAATGCTGTAGAACGGTTATAAGAATCGAGATAGATAACTAAATACAGAATTTGAGTAATTATTTTAAGTAACGCAATAGCCTTTAGCTTTATAGTTGTAATTTTCAAGTTATGTGACTGAAAAATGTATAAAGAGTGCATATACATGTAGTTTTTTAAACTTCACTTGTAAAAACATTAATTATTTACGAGGGTGAAAACCAATCCCAGCACAGTATTCAGACCACACGTACACAACTGTACACCCCAATACAAATCAACTGTCTAAAAGCGCGGGGAGGGATTGAATAGATAGCAGGGAAAGGCTGGGGTTGATGAATTATTCAATATTAGAATTAACTTTTGATACAAACTCCTGCTCAGCTAATTAGTATTCATTAACTTTTGATACAGATCTCTACTGATCAAAATGAAAACACAATGGCCATGTTTTCGTCATAGAATGCAATGTTAAATGTTTTTTGAAACACGGTGAACCTTTGCAATATAAACAATATACTGGTTAAAACGGAACATACAAATAAACACGACACATGATGAAATATTGTTTGAAAGAATGCTGTTTTACCTCTTATCACTTTTCTCCGGTATAAAAACGCCATTTTCCCCTGTACATTTCCCAAATGGCGATGAATGCTGCAAAGAAGTAGGTACAGCGTCTTAGGAGGGTAGTGTTCCCAGGTTTGCTTTGCCATGAACTTCACAAAGAATTTGCAGAGCCAGAAGTTTAAACTGTTTGGACATGTGCTTGAGTGGGACTGACAGATCCTCGACATTGGTTTACTGAGGTCAGTTGCCTCCAACTGTTTCCAAATGCTATTTTTTTGTTTATTCTCGTATTCTGCCAGGCAGTAAAAACGTCCTGATTCCTGACTGATTATCACTACGCCGTCCTGATCCCTGACTGATGACCACTACGCCAACACGACTCCTTGATTAATGATCACTACGCCGTCCTAATCCCTGACTGAAAACCACTACGCCGTCCTGATCCCTGACTGATAACCACTATGTCGTCCTGATCCGTGACTGATGATCACTACACCAACATGACTTCCTGACTGACAACCACTACGCCGTCCTGATCCCTGATTGACAATCACTACGCCGTCCTGATCCCTGACTGATAACCACTATGTCGTCCCAATCCCTGACTGATGACCACTACGCCTTCCTAATCCCTAACTGATGACCGGCTATGCCGCCCTGATCCCTGATTGATGACCACTACGCCGTCTTGATCCCTGACGGACAACCACTATGTCGTCCTGATCCGTGACTGATGATCAATACGCCGTCGTGACTCCCTAATTGACAACCACTACGCCGTCCTAATCCCTGAATGATGACCAATACGCCGTCCTGATCACTGACTGATGACCACTACGCCATCCCGATCCCTAACTGACAACCACTACGCCGTCCTGATCACTGACTGATGACCACTACGCCGTCCCGATCCCTGACCGATGACCACTACGCCATCTAATCCCTGTTTGATGACCGCTATGCCGTCCTGATTCCTGACCGATGACCACTACGCCCTCCATATCCCTAACCGATGACCACTACGCCGTCCTAATCACTGACTGATGACCGCTATGCCGTCCTAATCCCTGACCGATGACAACTACGCCGTCCTAATCCCTGATTGATGACTGCTATGCCGCCCTGATCCCTGACCGATGACCACTACGTCGTTTCCAACCCTGACCGATGACCACTGCGCCGTCCCGATCCCTGACTGATGGCTACTACGCCGTCCCGATCCCTGACTGATGACCACTACGCCGTCCTAATCCCTGATTGATGACCGCTATGCCGTCCCGATCCCTGACTGATGACCCCTACGCCGTCCCGATCCCTGACCGATAATCGCTTAATCGCTTAAGGTCTGTGCCTCGTCACCGGGCTGGATCATTAAGGGAGAGCAAGCTTATTTTCGCAACGCCGTGATCAACCATTTTTCGTGTTCTTGAATCGTGATTTACAGAAAACCTGCATGTTCCGTGAATCGTGATTGAAGTGCACTCCGTGAAACGTCAACTGCTTAAATTCTCGATTGTGCCAACGTACATTGAACATCCATTAAAGAAACTGAATTTTTAATTTAGCCAAATGACCTTAACTAGCATCTGGTGGCTTGATTTAACTTCACTTTTGAGTCTTTTGATAAAACATCAAACTTCAGTGCGCTCAGGCTTACCAAAAGTTATAGAGAATTTTTCGCCCCATAGAGGTCACCCGAACACGTGGACGAGATTAAAGATCACTGCATGACATATCAGACAATCAAAGTTCGTAAAAATCATGGCCGCCACGGCTCGCGAATCCGACAATATCAGCTTGCTTTTGTGGAGGTAGTAATTTTCTACCATGTTGAACCAGACTCAACAAGTAGAATATTTGTCGGCTTAAAAGAACAATTAAGAATGGGCTAGTTCTAAGAGTTCGCATAAAATGTGTTAACACCTTCAGAAATTACGTAACTCACTTTTTGCGGCATAAAAGATGAATGCGTGAAACGTGGTCTTGGCGAAAACTTTGACGTGACGTTTTGCAGACTTGTAAAGGATGGCACTATCCCGGTTTATCATCAGCGCGTTCACTGATTTTTGCCAGCGCATTGATTTTTTTTAACAAAAAAAATATATAAATGACGAAAAAATTGAGAAATTTTTTCCCTGTTGCGAAACAGTAAACAAAGTGACAAACAATTCGGCCGGCGGCATATTGCAACGCTTGAGTTGCTTTTATACGCGTGAGCCCAGAACTGCTACAGTATATGTTGTCAGTAGCCAAGCAACATAGAGTTTTGAATGCTAGTACATGTAAATAATGAAGAACATTATGCTTGTCAAAGAGCACATTAAAAATATACACCATTAACAAATAGTATTGTGATATGGACCGTATCATAACTTAGTTTGGTAGTTAGTGGTTTAGATTTACCCCCAAACTCATGACTCGGTAGTCCACAAAAGTATTAAACCTAAGAAAAGCGTCCTTACTGAATTTTTGGAAAATTTTGATGATAAAACGGGATATTTTTTAAGTGGTCTGATGTAGAAATGGCAGTTTTAACAGACTCCAGTTCACCGTTACTTTTACAAGGTAAGCCAGTTGAGGCCAGTTCAGTTTTAATTTTTTTGATGTTCTAGCTTGATTCAGCTATTTCTATAAAGATACATATTACGGAAGTAGATATTTATATAATAAAACCTAGTGTAGTGGTTAATATTATGAAAGCTCATAGAAGTGTCGACTCGAGCGGCGAGGGTTTTCTGAATAATCACGAAGTTGCCGTGGGGCAAAGCAACAAGTATTAAACAGCACTGAGCAGTCATTAAAAGAAAAGAAAAAAACAAGATTTAAAAAACAATTTGCAAGGAGTCAAACAATTGAAGCTTTTGTTTTTCAACAGTAATGATAAACAACAGTTCAAGACCAAGGGAAAATCAAATAAAACAATCCCATAAGCACAAGAGCAATAAATCAGTGACTGGTCAAATATAACTGCGTTCGCAGCTTTCTTTCAAAAACTATCGATTGCCAAGATGAAACAAAAGATCCTCTTATCCAGAAAACGGATAAATTACAACAAACTTCAAACTTGCCGTTGCCGAGGAAGAGGCGCGAAAAGTGGCGACGTGTGCAGATGTGCGTATGCAAATCAAAGGCATCCTGTGGTGAGCTCGTGGAGTAAGTAAGATGTTGAGTCGGGGATCTGATATTGCAAATTATGCGGTTTTAAATTCCATAAACTTGGGGTATCGAGATCGACTATCTGTGAGTACAGACGCTTTGTAAAGTTTGCAATGACATAATTCGAACACTGACGTGCGTATTTATTTCAATCCTCCAAGTTTGTATACAGATAGTCTTGACCAAATGATAGAAAAACAAATAATATAGAATCAAAAAAATACTACAATACTGCTAAGAACTGCAAAGTATGGGAGCGTAACGACAAAGGAATGCAGCTAGCCGAGCAATCAAGTAAACAAAGTCGAAGCGATCACGGCTATGTTTACTACGTTTCTTATTGGTAGCCGAACTGAGAGGGTTATGAGCGACCTTTTAACGATTACATGAATGCGCCTGACAAACTTGAGACGATCGAGAATCGAGAGCAAAATCTCTATTATTTACGTCATGAAATCCTGACTCCCGAACCACCGCTATAGCTCTCCACGAGCTACAAAGTCCGAGGATTCACTCAACTGTAAACAAATGACATGTGAAACGACAACCGACTCCATTTTTGTTACAGCGTGAAAATGTAAACATTTGTTTCGTAACTGGTGAAACGGAAAATTGTTGCTCGTGAACTCGTGACGTGCCCCCCACCCCCAACATTGTTTGCAATGTAAACAATCTTGCCATCACAATGCTTTTCAAGTTCACAGTTATACACTTCAAAAATTAGCTGTAAAATACGTAAACGCTTGTAGTTAAAATTCTATTTTCGAAAAAGGTCCGTTATACTTCGCTTCTGAAATGCGAGAAACTAAAAACAAAGCGAAAGCCTGTTCTGCACAGCCAGCTTCGCCGCCCGAAGTATGTCGTTGGACTGAAATCAATATGCATTTCGGTCTGAATAAATTGGCCGTTTTTATACTAGAGACGGCTAAGACATCTAGATGACCTTAACGTATAATTTTTAAGGACGTCTGGTATAAAGATGAGATGGCCTTATTGACGGCCTTTGGCGAGATATCACGAATGGGGTCTGCTTGCAGGCCGCCATATTGACTCGTGGCTAGTTCACACTCGGATTTGTGCATCGAGCTTCGGTTTCATGTTAGCAAGGCCGTCTTTTTCTGGGCGTCTCGTCTTTATACTTGACGGCTAAGCCGTCTGGCAAAATAAGGTCGACGATAAGGGCATCGTTTTGATGTCCTTAATTTTAGACGTCTACGCCGTCTGCATTTTTTCTCGACTTTATACTAAAAATTTAGGACATCTTAGGAGCTTAAGGTCATCTAGACGTCTTAGCCGTCTCTAGTATAAAAGCGGCAACTATTCGCAAATGTCTCTCAGTTCCTCTCGTTTTCGTGGGGATATGAGAGATCTCTTCTCTTCTTTTTTACTTACGTTTGTGAAAAGTGGAAACATTCTATAGTGACGATACGTGGAGGTCATATGCATTATTGAACAAGCGTAAGGTCAAGATGGCTGGATATTGGCTAAGTTCTTTTTTTGGGTTATTATGGACCGAGACTAAGTCGAGGTCCATGAAAATGCAAAAAAAAAAAAAACGAGGCCAATAACCAGCCATCTTGACCGAACAAGCTTGTTCAATAAAGAATTTATTATATGGTCAAAGATTTCACTTTACTACTGTTTTTGGTAAGATAAAAACGCTTCCATGTCTTCATATCACTTGCGTTTTAATTTTTGTATTAGTCGGTTTTTGTTGACGAATAAATTTACGAAACTTACTCGTCTATGTTAAATTATTTGTTTTGACTGACCTCTTCCCTTTTTTGCGACTCCATTGCCCAAAACTCAATGTGTAATTCCGCTCCACGCATTTTTTTCTCGCGGGAACAAAGCGGGCAATCCCGAGCGGGCAAGATGAGCCTACCTTATTGGCTCGTGTAACCAATCAGGACACAGAATTGGCTTCATCTTGCCGTTCAGCGAGCCTGCCATATAATAAATAAAAGTATAAATAAATTCGTCCGTAACCATGATTATACACTCTACACTCTTCTTAACTTCCAATTACTTGGTTTTTAATTCTTAGGCAAATTTGAGCCAAGTTGTTCTTATAAAATTGTTTTTATAAAAATACGCGTATGGAGTATGGAGAATGTATAAGTTCAGATTCCTCTATAGCTCGGATGTTTCAAACTAAGTGAGGTAAAGTCTCCTTATTTTAATATGAAAAAGCTTGGGAGAATATCGGGTTTCACCTTTTTTCTGGTGAATTTTAGTTTTCTCACAACGAACTCACATACTTGGCATGATAATGAAAAGAGCAATTCGCTTCGGACATAAAAATAAGCTGAGAGTTATTGCAATAAATTAATGTCAGCTCTTCTTGCTTGCTAAGGCCGCCTTGAACATCTGCTTCAGCTGCTGCTCCCGATCGTCATTACAGCAACCTATGAATTCATGCAAGTTTAAAACAATTTAACAACAATGTAATATATTTACGTCTTTGTACAAAAAAAGATTTGTTGTATTGTTCTCAACAAACTTCGGTTTTCCAAACCAGAAACTTTGCAATAACGCGAGTGTTTCGAGTTACTTTCAGTCCAGTTTCCATACAGTGTGTATATCCCGCTGTTTTTGCAGGCAACAGGTCTTACAAATATCACTGAATCTTGTAGCTCTAACAAAACAATGGGAAATAAACGCTGCGAATCATGATGAAAGTACATTATAAAGGAAAAAAGGACTTTATATCCCGGAAACCATGATATTTGTAAGACCTACACAGGTGGCCCGCCAAAACAATAGGATAAACACACTGCCCATGATTGCAAAAGTTCCTTGAGTCGCACCGGTCTCCTACGAGTACGACTGCAGTGATTTAATGGCGACCGACACAAGCGACAGGAACGACTCCAGCCTCGGCGAGAGTAGCGATTGTAGTCCCTACAATTTCCATGTCAGTCTATCTAAACGACTTGAGCAATTCAAGTTTGCGACGGCCGACCGGAACGATTAATGGAAATTGGGTTTTAAGCCGATTTAGCATATTAAGGCAACGTGCTCGAAGAGTAAATTCAATATTAATTCATCACATCGCATTTTCATATTATTATTGTTCCCATGTCACACTTATATGTGCTAAATCTGCCTATTATGGTCCAGTTGGAAAATTGGAGCTAATTGAGAGGACAATAGTTCTTATTTGGGAGATGAAGAGGGCAAAGAAAAATAGCTGTGCTTACATTTAAAATATGAACTCAAAAAGGAGAGGGCACAAAAGAAATCTCTACTTTGCATTGAAAAGAAATTAAACTTAAAACAGTAGCATCTTTAATTATATAAATGTTAAATCCAAATATAATAAATTGTAGATATTACTCTGTAATTCAGTTTCAATACTTCAAACGAGTGTGCTAATAAACGATTATTACTATAACCCCAAACACAACAAATGATGTGTTCGTAAATTCTCCCAACTGAGCTCCATACTTTCTATGTAAGCAGTTTAGGAGAATTTGGCTTTTCACCTTCCACAACTTAGTCCACTAACTTGATCAAAGCCTTGTTTCTCATTACCAATTATATTAGTTTGTTTGAGTTATGTAAGAAGTTTGATGTTGATAAATTGCCGGGGGCTGAAAGGGTTAAAAAAGACCGGCGATGTTTGCGACGTGTATTGGAAAGGAACGTTGTTAAGATCGAGAAATGGAAACTTCAAGGAAAATACAATTTGAGAAATAAATTTTCGTAATTAACCTTTTAAGATGATAGAGACGAATAAACACTCGAATGACAAAAAAAATTGGGGCCCGTTGAGATACTCAAGCCATTAACCAAATAACTAAAAACTGCTACGTTACCAGCGTGGTGATATCCACGTGGTATAGCGCTTACTTGGTAACCACCTGGAAGAAGAAAGCGAGGTTGACCGAAAGATACTTGGAGAAGGACGGTGGAGAAAGAGCGAAACCAGTTTGGTTGGAGGAGTTGGGGGGAAGCTGCACAAGTGGCGAGGAAAAGAGAAGAATGAAGGAACTTTGTCAGTGCCCTATGCGACACATGGCACAATAAGAAACTGATGATGAAGATGATGACGATGATGATGATGACGACGATAATGATGATGACGATGATGATGGCGACGACGATGATGATGGTAATGATGATGACGACGACGACGACGATGATGATGATGATGCCAGCGTGGTCGTTCCTGATGGCGTAGTGGTTGGCACACCTGATTGGTATACAGGGAGACGTGGGTTCGAGTCCAGGGCATATGATAGATTTTTTCAACGAGTGTAGCCGGGAAAGAAAAGACCTTAAAAGCTTTTGAAATTTTTTTGATCACTTGCACTTGTTCTGGCTCTTCGAGCAGACTAGAAATTTAATGAACGCTGGGAACTGGAAAGACGAACAAACATACGGACGGAAGGACGAACAAGAAATAATTTGATATAAGTTTTCTCTTTTCCATTTGTTTCCACGAAAAAAGTCACTTTGATTCGTGAGACAAAAGGAAAAGAAAAAACTTATGTCATTATCCAGCTACCACGATGAACAACAACCCATTTCATAACAAGAAATAATTTACCTAAGAATGTGTTGGTCGGGTAGGTAGGAGGAGGAATACAGTCGGCTCCAACGCTGTCGTCCATGGCAACAGGTCCATCATTCCACATGAGGTCATACCCACCAACTCTTTTCTCTTTCCCCGTCAATCTGCAGTAAAAATTAGTTTTAACGCGTGTTTCAATGGAAAATCAAAAACTCAGCTTTAATGAGGAATAAATGGCATGGAGAGGTTTAACGGAGTTCCCACTGAACATTATTAAGAATTTCCATGGCCCTGAGCCCCCTCTGCCGGTACTTTAGAGATACTTCATGTATGCTACAACATAAAGCACGTCCATGTGCAGAAGCTCTGTTCTCGAAGAAATTTTGTGCAGTTACGCTGCAGATATTTGAAACTTACAGACGCATGCGCAAAAAGGTGGTTTAAAGCAAAAACTTATTGCTGCAAAGAGATTGCTACATGTTGCAATGATTTTTTAAAAAAAATAAAATTTAAAGTTATTTACCCTCGAATTTCGTAGCTCTAGAGCTAATATCTTCGAGCACACACAAACTACGACACAATTAAGAATCCCAACTGGC
>JAOCNB020069521.1:0-12561 GCA_026546465.2 Palythoa caribaeorum | reverse complement strand
AAAAGAAATCATCAAAATTCTTTTGTTCAAGGTACCCCAACATGGCCGCTCTGACGTCAGGTGAAAACGCTCTATAACAACAATAATTATTTAAATCATATAATAATCAATGCCCTAGTTCACCTTAGGTTTGGAATTCTTCATCGTGTCTTCCTCTTTGATGTCTTCCAACACAACTACTACATTCCATTTCTTCCGAGTGTTCCAACTTTTCTTTAACGCTTTTCCCACTCTCGTTTGTGCCCCTATCGCCTTCGTTTTCTTCACAAATCTCCATTTCATTTTTGTTTCCCCGTTTCTTTTTGTTTTTTCTTCGCCGTCTTTCTTTCTTAGGGCTATCAGTTTCCATTTCATCTAACACATTTTGAGTTCTATTCTCTTTTTCTCGGTGACAACTATGTAATTCTTTGTTTGCTTCGAGGAGAGTAAGTTTATTGACTGGGGGCGCCTCAGCCATAATTTCAGGGGTCACTGGAATTCCTAATATGTCTGGTAACATATAAGGCTTTATCCATCCAACAAGCGGTGTCCGACCACGTGTATAGTGAGTCCGTTTATGATAGAACAAAAGCCCATCAATCTGTCAAAAAATACGTTCAATGGAAACTTGCAGCTACTGTACTATATTGGGCACTTATAGCCACATGGGTAACGTGCATTCCCCTTATATCTACCCTCAACGCTTTTAATATTAATTAGATTTTAGCTTTTTCTTAACAGTTGGGACAACAGAAAAGCACCACAGTTTTGCCCTGCGGCAAAGCAGTCTCTTCGTCATTTGTTTTGCAAGCTGTTACGAAAGCTTGAATCTGGACAGAAGGTAAATTACGTATAAGCAAAACTTGTTGCAATAACTTGGCCTGAACTCGGCCTGCGATAATTGACCGTGGGATGTTTAAAGGGTTAGATAAAGTGAGCTTGAGTGTTAGCAACTGTGAACAGCTCCTCGAAGTAGTACTAGCTAGGAAGTTTTCAGGAGTCACTTGTTTACCGTCAAATGAATTCGCGCGCTTTTTGACATACACACCAGCGTGCGTGACTTTTTTTCACGCCTCCGCAACAAGAGATGCAGAGGTCGTTTGATAAAGAACTGATGAGCAATATTTGCTGCAGCAAAACGACTATCCTTTATCTATTGCTGTCCTCATCCCATAACATTTTCAGTACTTTACCTTGGTCATGAACTGAATTTAATGTTTTGAGAACGCCAAACAGCTAAAAGTATAACATTTCTTCACCTCCTCTGCTGTTTCTATTTTACAAATTTTGTAGTTCTTTATTGAAAATAGGGCCTCATTTCTAATTATGCTTTACTGTAGTTGCTAGCTATGTATTGTAGATCAAAATGCAAAACTGTCCCCTATTTTATTAAAATGAATAAAGTTCTCTGTCCAAACTAAAAACAAAATAAAGCGTTCCTGTTTGGCCACATTGGAGTTAATTTATTCGTCCCTAGGACTTTATAGTAACGCCATAATCTTCAGGGTTTCAAATATTTACTGGATATGAAATTCAAGGACTTTTCCAGGATATGTTTAAACAAATCCATTACCTTCTCGATCAAATAAAAAATAAAAGTTTTATACAATTTTTTCAAAAATCAGCTCAACAATATACATACTGTATTAACAAGCTTTAGAAGATTTCTTTCTGGACAAAAATCGAGGCTTCTAGATTTGCGGTTTCTGTTTTACAACGTTAGGACACTAAAATCATTTCAACAAACAGCTGATTTTTATCATTTTTGGAAGTAAAGAAATAAATATTTGGCCCATTCCAGAATTTTTAAGGACCAGGATTTAAATTCAAGGACTTTCCAGGGCCTGGAATTTGTTTTTCTCTATTCCAAGACTTTCCAGGATTTTCAAGGACCGTGACTACCCCAACTTTAAACGGGGCGGACATACTTAATGCCGTGTAGTTTTCTTAAATAAGAAGATAAAAACTGCAAGGACTCCACCGAGTAAATCTCGAGACAGAATCTCTGGCTACCTTGTTTCAAAATTCACGAGCAAGATCTTTTTCAAATTAAATCTGGACGTTTTTGTCAAACAAAACTAGTCATATATTTCTTGCTTTCCATGCACTTGAAACGTTTCAAAAAGTGCATATTCATTTGAAAATATTTCTAAATTACATGGAGAAAGAAAACCATTTTAAAAAGCAAGTCAGACTAACATTAAAAAAAAGTTTTCAAAGAATTTCCAAAGTAACCCGACACTGATCGTCAACATTTCCTTGAGTGATGTTGGACGGAAACCACAAATTTATGTTTTAGAGCTTACCTTAAAAGTTGACGGCATGGAAAGCACAGAAGAAATGGTATCCGGCTTGCATGGGTAGTTGTCAACAGCCACAAACTTGTACTGAAACCGAGAGGAAATTTTGATTTAGATATATTTACCTTTTAAGTTTAGAACCAGCTTCAATTTTTAGACCATTAGGCATGGTTTGGTAGACTAATGGTAAAAAAAATTCTAGGATTTTTCCAGACCTTTGTAGGACCACATTTACAAAATTCAAGGACCTAGGAAACTAGAAAAAACTGAAAAAACGAACGAAACAGTATCTCAACAAGCCAAAAAGCACCATAAGGAAAAATTACATGTAAATTTCGCAATATTTGCAATTTTTCGCATTTATTTGTGTCCCGCAAAAAGTTGACAACGTGAGAAAAATATCATAATTAATAATTTTTATTCACTGCTCATTAAATAACTTAATTTCCAGGACTTTCCAGGACCAATACTAATTTTTTAGGATTTCCAGGCCTGTTATTTGAATTTCTATTTTTCCAGGACATTCCAGGACATGTACGAGTCCTGGTTAGGTTTTAAGTGTTGCTTTAGGATTTCGAGGATAGATTTTCCAGATTTTACGTTGGGGAGTTTTACTCAGCAGTAGCATGCAGCACTTGAAACATTTTAAAGAGAATTTACGATTCACGAGGTTAGGGTTCATTTCTTTGGGAAAAATCCTAATCTGGATTCTGAATCCAAAAAGGGATCATTTTTTCTTTGGTAAAATCCAAAAAGGGATTATGAATCCAATAAATCCGCTCGTGGCTGGGATTCAATGGATTAATCCGAATCTGGATTCTTAGAATTCACGACTTTTGTGTTTCTTTGGTAAAGGATTCGAAAATAGTCCTTGTGGTAGGTGGTCTTCGCGCGAAAATACTGTCTGGACTATTGGATTTTTCGTTTCTTTTGCATAAAAGAATCCGCCATTAATCCCTTTTTTTGGATTTTTTGTTTCTTTGGAAAAAAGAATCCGTGTAATCTCACGCAATAATCCGATTTTGGATTTTGCCAAAGAAATGCACCCTTCGCAACTTTGACTTGATCGTGCAGGTTGCAACTTGCTCTGCTCAAACTGTCGATAAAAATACCAATCTTGCGGAGGAACTTTGCAAGATTGTCATCAAAAGAACATCCAGTTTGACTGTATTTTATAAACACGCCTGAAAATTGCTGTTCGTTTCTTTATTGCTTTTTTTTCGATTACTTTTCAAGTGTGAAACTTTAATAGTTCTAATTTCAAGGCTGATGTGCCAAAGAGGTAAATTTATAGTAAATAAATGCTTTCTTAAAAACTACGGCATAAAAATGGAAATTAATAATACTTTTTCAGGCATTGTTGTGCATTTTATGGAGTAAAATGGAGAATTGAGAAGGCTAAAATGTATCTTAGCCTGCTAATGAAACAAACCACTGTCAGTTGAGAAATAAACCAGTTTCGATTTCTCAGTTGCCGCTGACTGAAATGACAACGGATTCAATTTGTACAGCCTTAGCATCGCTTTGGTTTTAAATATTCAAAAATACTAGTGAGAGAGAGCGAGGAGTCACACCTTCAACAATAAACACAGTTTTAAATAGAGCAAAACTACATTGGCATTTAGGAATATTTTACATCGGTAAAATTTCCGTACTGGGGCGTAATTCATTATGCATTCAAACTCATTAATAATTCACACATTTCCTTTGTTCGGGTTAACAATGACTACTCCCGTAAGCACGTGAGTGTTACATAAATTAATAATATTACTACCTTCCACTTACCGAATGCGTAATTTTAAAGAAAAAATACTTCTCCGTGCTTCATTTTACACTTGCTCTCCCTTCCTCTCTCTCGCTTTGTCCCTCTCCTATTTTCCCACTCTTACCCAGTTTCCTCAATCACACGAACTCTCAGTCCCAGTCTCCCCAGCTTTCTTTTTTTTCTTTGTCCTTATCTCCCTTTCTTCCTCTCTTCCTTCCTCCTTTCCTTCCTCTCTTCCTCCCTTCCTTCCTTTCTCCCTTCCTTCCTTCCTTCCTTCAAGATAAAATGATTAACATGATTAACGATTCCCTTTATTGATGGAGATTTCAATCCACTGAAAATGTCTTCGTACATGATGTGCAAAATACTCAAACGGACAACGTTTTTTGTTTTTTGCTTTTTCTGGGTTTTTAACATCTCAGCAAGACTCGTCTTACTTTTCAAGGCGGGCTGCGAAATCTCACCAAGGTCAATCGCTTTGCCAGATGAATAAGAAGACGTCGTGACAGAAGCGAAGAGCAAGACTTTACAAAGCCAAGGGAGTCGGTTCTGTCTTCGCTACAACTTTTCCACCCCATAGTGTACTTTCAACACAACTTGTGTGAGTTAATAGGTGAGGACATGGTCGATTGAAAGAGGCAAAAAGGGTTTTCTGCAGTTTCTCGGCGACAAGTTAGACAAAGACAAGCCAGTTCCTACAGCGAAGAGAAGAGCCCCGTATAAAAAACGCCTTTTAAAACTTCTTAAAGGCTGCAGTTGTATAGGCTTGGATTCTGTGTTAAAAACGAGCTAAACTGACTAAACGTAATTAGGTAACATTAAGATTCTCGATCGCAAGTTGAATGTATACGAAAGATGAATTATTTAGGTACTTCGTAGTTGTATCATTGATTAATATTCACATATTGATATTCCAGCAAAAAGCAGACGTCTAATTTCGTGGCAAATTTGCTGGAGCACGTGTCTAAGATTGTCGTGTGCTGATTTGATTTTGTACTACCTATGATTAATACGGACGGACTGACTTACAAACTCACAACACGATGGCATAGTGGCTTCGCCCATTACGAGGCAGAAGCCACAAAAATACAAGCGAGTATAAGTTAAAACGTTGTCTTGTCGACAACCTCGCCAAGTTGTCTAAAATGCATAAATTTTGTACAAGAAAGACACTAAGGCGTAACGCAGCGCAGCATAAAGTGCAAATGTGCGCTACAAGAGAATAACCTTTAATATCAAAATGGAAAACCAAACTTGATAACAAAAAACGGCATTGCTGCCCGGCTGAATAAGAAGCACAAATTTTAAATAACTGCCTTAGCAGTGAGAATCTGATTAGTGACGGTTTAAGAACACGTATGAAAGCATTCCAGGTATCAAACGGTCCAGTTTGTTAATGCATTTGTTCAGTATTAGAAACGGATGTGAATAATAGTCTTGTTGTTAGATTTATAACCATGACACTGGTATGGAGCCTAGGCTTGCCTTGGAACAGGTGGTGGGTGATATTGCCATCTGTGGAAAGTTCGTACGTGAGGCTGTGGCTTCGAAACCCTCGCAGTTCACATGTCTTTATTGGCGTCTTCGCCGTAACTTAAGTTCGTCATTACACATTAACTAATGTGAATGATACTCTTGGTGTCAGAATTATAACCATGACAAGGGTATGGAGCCCGTGTTTGCCTTGGAACAGGTGGTGGGCCGGTGATATAGCCCTCATACCCTAGATCACATACTGAACTTTCAAAATATATATATATTATGATCATTTTATTATTATTACTTTTGAATCTCAAAAACAATATCCTCCCCCTGGTACATAAATTCTTTTTCTATGTTTTTGATACAGGTTCAAACAATCCTTAACTGAAATGTCCATAAAAGTAAACACATGGCGGCCAAACCGATAGAATTGAAAACTGACGCTAAACGGATACAACGTGAAGTTGATGTCAATGCAGTAAACAAGTATGGTGATACTCCTCTTCATTGGGCCTCTAGGAACAACAGTAAAGAGACTGCCGTTGAACTGATACAACGTGGGGCTGATGTCAACGCAGCAAACAAGGACGGTGATACTCCCCTTCACTGGGCCTCTCGGGATAACAGTAAAGAGACTGCGTCTGAATTGATACAACATGGGGCTGATGTCAATGCCGTAAACAAGGACGATGATACTCCTCTCCACCTATCTCTCCGTAACAACAGTGATGAGACTACAGCTGAACTGATACAACGTGGGGCTAATGTCAATCTAGCAAACAAATACGGTGATACTCCTCTCCACTGGGCCTCTAGGGACAACAGTAAAGAGACTGCATCTGAATTGATACAACGTGGGGCTGATGTCAATGCCGTAAACAAGGACGGTGACACTCCTCTTCACTGGGCCTCTCGGGACAACTGCAAAGAAACTGCAGCAGAACTGATGGAACGTGGGGCTGATACCAATGCAGTAAACAAGGACGGTGATACTCCTCTCCACTGTGCCCTCAGTAACAACGGTAAAGAGACTGCAGCTGAAGTGATACAACGTGGGGCGAATGTCAATGCAGTTAACAAATACGGTGATACTCCTCTCCACTGGGCCTCTTGGAAGAACAGTGAAGAAACTGCAGACGAACTGATACAACGTGGGGCTAATGTCAATGCAGTAAGCAATGACGATGAAACTCCTCTGCACTGGGCCTCCAGGAACAACAGTAAAGAGACTGCAGCTAAACTGATACAATGTAGAGCTGATATCAATGCCGTAAATAAGGACGGTAATACTCCTCTCCACCTATCCCTCAGAAACAACAGCAAAGAGACTGCAGTCAAACTGTTAAGTTTTAACGCTGACTTTTTTATTGAGAATAAGTTTGGTGCCAATCCTTTCGTTACAGCTTTTTATCAAAATGATAAGTATATCTTTCGGAATATCTGTCAGAATATCTGTCAGCAAATTCAGTATAATCCATTGTCTTTAAATTGTAATGGTGAACCATTTTTTCACGCTGCCGCTAAATTTTGTTTTACTGAGATATTAGAATTCCCTGACAGTTCTGGTTGTTGCTGGGATGTTGTCTTACAAACCAGAGATCGTAGTGGAAATTCTCCTCTTCATTTCTGGGCTACCGCTCATTTCGATATCGGGCAGCGGATAAAAGAGTTTGGAGAGCGCTTAATTAAGATTGGAGCACAGGTGAATGCAAGAAATGACGAAGATCAGACGCCTCTTCATGTCGCCACCTCGTGGACAGCAGCAGATCTCCTTTTAAAACATGGCGCATGGCCAAATGTTAAGTTAGAACCTCACGGGGACACTCCATTACTTACGAGAGCAAAACGTATTGAACGATCCTCTCCCAACTTTTATGATGGTTTCTGTCCAGAAAGAAAAACAGGATGCAGCGAAAATGATTTAATCCAGGAATGGGAGAAAGTTTCTGAAAACAGTATGGACCCTTGGATAACTAACGACAATGGTGAGTCGGTACTGAAACTTCTTATTGATAGAAACAATTTCCTTCTGGCTAATGCGTTGGTTAGTTTTAAAATGAAAGAATCAGTTGCAGACTCAAAACATACTAACGGGGATACCATTTTACACATAATTGGCGCAGAAGCAAAAGATGAACTTCAAACAACAATAGATAAGTTGCTCAAATCCGGCGTGAAAGTTAATTGCTTAAATGCAAAAAAACAAACTCCCTTGCACCTTGTTTGTAAAAGGATTTCTAGCATCAATGCCAACATGCAAAGTGCAGCAGCAACAATGCTTTACTGGACAGTCAGTCGCTTACTTGCCTATGGTGCCGACCCAACCCTTAAAGATTGCAGCGGTATATCTTGTTACGATATTGCTGAGGGTGTATCGGAGTTGTCTGAACTTCTGAAAAAGCCCATCGACGTCACTGCTATCCCTCAGCTGCTCAAATGGTCTGACCCTAAATCAGAAAATCACAGACACGTGATAGCACAAGTGGTGCGAAATCAAAATTCTTTGCAAGTCGAGTGGTTCCATTATCACGAAAACCCAATCGGGTCAGGATCGTTTGGGCATGTGTTTGCTGGTGTGGATGCTAGAGATGGAAGAGAGATTGCTGTGAAGCGAATTGAAAAGCACAGGTTAACTCGTCAACAGGACCAGAGAGAGATCTCTAATCTGACTATGATCCAAGACTGTGGAGAAATTGTGCGCTATCTTTGCCACCACGAGGACAAAAATTTCGTGTTCTTGATTTTGGACTTAATGGAGGGAACACTGATTGACTACTTGAGTTCAGAAGAGAGAGATGTCTCCATTAATGTCACACTTTGTCGCGATGTGATCAAAGGTCTCAGTTTCTTGCATGAAAAGGAAGTCTTACATCGTGATCTCAAGCCTGGAAATATCCTGTACAAGTTATATCCAAGAATCTGTTTGAAGCTTGCTGACTTTGGTTTGAGTAGCAAATCTAATTACAACGCAACATCAAACACCTTGAGTGTGATTCACACTGCTGCTGGTACCAGATGTTGGATGGCACCCGAGCTTCTGCGTGCAGTCGGTGAAATTAAGCATTCAAAGGCATCAGACGTGTTTGCTTGTGGCCTCGTGTTACATTTTCTTCTGGCTGAGAAGCGACACCCATTTACCGATCCTTCAACGGCATCAAAAGGATCTTTTGCGGAACAGAGCGAAACTGAACAATCTATTTTGAATTGTGAACCATTTTTGCACAAAGATTTAACCCCTGAGGCTGCTGATCTACTCAAGAGAATGATGGTAAAAAATGAAAGCGAACGACCAAAAGCAGGAGACACTTTATACCATCCCTTTTTTTGGTCAGAAGCGAAAGGAAAAGAATTTGTTGTGGCGGTCGGTAATCAACCCGAGGTTCAGCGTCCTGGGGGGACATCTCCTGTAGAACAAGACTTGGAGAGCACCCTGGGGAAAGAACACGAAGTTTGCATCGGCTGGGAAAATTGCATCCCAACTATTTACGTGGAGATGACAACTTCTGGTCGTGGTCGTAGATTTTACGACACATTTTCCGCTGTGGAGTTATTGCGGTTTGTGCGCAATTGTTATGCGCATGCGTCTGATCAACACCGTACACCGCAAGTGCAGAATCTCATTCTGAGAGACCGTGAGTTGTTCAACAAGTTCCCAACGATGATCATTGACGTCTATAAAGCTGTGATAGCTCACGGATGGGATAAAAGAATCGAAATTGAAAATGTCTTAAAGAACGAATAATTAAGGTAAGCTGCTTAATTAGAAAATCAGCGTTGCTTGCAGATCAAGACGTACAAAGATTATTTTTCAGTCATGAGATAAATTCCTCTAATAACTATATTCTACCACGTTCAATTCTGAAGATACAATTTAGTTTACCATCACGAGTTGCTTTTCAAAACGTTATATTTAGTCGCTAGGACGCATTTGGAAACAAACTTAAGAGTTTTGCAGTTTCAGATCTTGCAACCAGTCACTCCGTTCTCTACCATTAGACGGGAGAGTTTCACGCCTAATCACATCACCCACATGATGTGTGTGTACAAAATTTTTGTTCACTGTAGTCAACACGAGATTAGTTGAAAGACAACAGATTTTATGCGGCTGTTTAGATAAACCAATCAAACAGCGAAAAATGTAAAAACAAGTACAAGACATAACTTTCCGCAAACTCAATTATAGCCTGGTATATTAGCTTAGCTAGTCGATCATTTATATTCCCAACAACTGCGATTTTGGTCGGAATCAGGGTTTGTACGCAAACAGTATTTAAAAAAGTTTGTGTTTGACTGCCTTAACTCTATCTGACGGGGTTTCGTTTGTCTCACTCCTTGGACACTGCTTTGCGTGGTGTCCTATCATGCATCTCGGCCTGCACCATGAAGAAGCCCAGTGGTTCTGGGCGAAACGTCGCTGAGTTTCAATTAAGGTCCAGTAATAGTTTTATTCTATTTATTTACAATTTGACAGTTATAACCTTCATTTGGAATGCTTCTGTCTATCTGAAGTTACAAATGATGTAAACATAATACCATTTTTTATTTTCATGAGCTAAATTCATACATAGATCTGAAATTCCTGTTATCATTGCACGCAGCAGAAACGTATCGAAACAAATTTGATACCAAAAGATTCCCCATAAAATTTGAGGAAAAGTTAGAAAATTTTAGACCTTATGGGTGAAACGTTGAAACGATAGTAAAGAAAACCCACCTAAGGGGGAGGAGGTGGGTAAGATAGGGTTAGAAGATTGTTTATTTTTAAGTTAAATGCTGATAGAATAAATAGAGAATAATACACAGCATTGCATAATTTATCCTATGCCTACGTATACGGAAAATCTTCGTAAATCATCGAAACTATCCGACAGTTTCTGGAAATCTACGGAAAGCTTCGGAAATGTTTAAAAAACCTTTACTTATGCATTTATGGGTTTTTGAAAAGTACTTTAAAATCGCTTTTTAAGTAATTTTTTACATGTTTTAAAAATTTTCGGAAAATCAAGGTCACTGATTTGCTGAAAAGTGATATTTACACGCGTACTGATTATCGAATTTTTAGGTGTGTTTAGATACGACATTTCTCACTGTTAGAAAACCTTATAAGACAATCTTCTTTATATAATAAATTGGTTTAACATAAAAACGAACAATCAAAAATATTTATCTTTCATTTCCTTGCATCCGAAAAATATAACTCTTTACAATTACGGTTAAGATTGGTTTTAGCCTGCGTCGCAGACACTCTGTACCACAGTTGGAAGAGCTTGGGTTGGCTGCAACTCAGGCTAGATTGGTTTAGGCGAATTGATTATTACCTTTAATCGTCATTACTTGTGCCAGCAGCGAAGCGCGGCACAAGTTTAGGTTTGCCCCGTGTTTTTTTTTATTTGTGTCGAGGTCTTCAGCCACTTGGTGCAATACTTGATACACTGAACAGCGGCTGGCATAAGTATTCGCTCTCAGAGCGTCTTGTTTTGTTTTTTTTTCATTTTCCCGCGGTAGGAGGACGAGGTGGGGGACAGCAACTCGAAATTAAAGCAACATAATTAGTCTAGGTCATATTTTTTCACAATGCCTAAACAGTGGAATGTTGTATTGTGTCTACATGTTTCAACTGATGTCCAAATTATGTTTAGATTCGGTAACACGATGTTTCTCTTGTGATTCAATTACAGTGTGAAGTGAAGCATTTCCTGTAATAATATACAAGGTGGTCGAAGAAAGAAGTCCAAGTTCCTAGAAAATCGAAATGCTGACGGCAATAACTGAGTATTTTAAGCAAAAAACGACAACTTTGAATTTCTTTGCAGACATGTTTCGGCAGTAACTTCTGCCTTCGTCAGTGTTTTAATCAGCTAGATAATAGTATGAATATATAGGTGAACAATGACAATAGTGATACTACTGAAATAACAGAATTTTTCAAGAATACAATAGTGGTAATTATAATGCAAGTTTGGTTTTAAAGTGCTTGACTTGGACATTTAATGACGGTTTTTCCCAAAGAATATGTAACGCTTCCTTGATTTTCAAATCATAATAAGTTGAGGTCTGGTCAATTATTTTGAAACAGTGTTCATTGTAGATTGAGTGACATGTTTCCGAGCTACTTACAGAGTGCAAGTGGTTGGGAGAGAATTTTACATTTTGTCCCATAGGCGTTTGCTGCTAGAGGTTACATGGAAAAAGTATTAGTAAAAAACCTTTTTTTGTCATGAAGCAGGAAAAATCCTTCACTCATATGACAACAAAATACGCCATGCTAGAACGGAAAATAATGTGTGAGATTCCAAAACAAAACGCATGTTACTATAAAAGCGTGATTTTGCTTTGTTTTGCATTTCCTAGTGGAGTCTTGCCGCACGTTTTGCTCTCCAGTACCTTGGACTTTATGCCATGTGAACTGTAGTTGTGTAAGGTCTGTCGCCATTTATAATATTTAAATATAAATATAAACACTTTCATAGCGCTTATTCATCGTATCTCTCAGCACTTTACTAGAAAAGTAAGTGGTTTAACAGTTGAGAGTTACTAGAAAAGTAAGTGGTTCAACAGTTGAGGGTTACTAGAAAAGTAAGTGGTTCAACAGTTGAACTACATTTACGACAAGTACGTGTGGTTTGCATTACAAAAGCATATAGTTTTTTAAGTAGACGTCACAGAGTGGTCTTTGTAACGTTTACTTTATTCAACAGGTTTTTTTTTGCTATTTCCCATTAAGGGGTATGTCAGAAATATCGATTTTTTGGCAAGTTAGCTGATTTTTTAGAAATTTCACGTATTCATGAAATATGTAAATGATAAAAAAGTCTTAATTTTAGAGCCATGTAATGACTTAAGCACTGGGTATGTAGGCATGATAAAGATTTTTTTCACAATGTCATACGAAATCATATTGGTTGAAAGTGATTAAATTATACATAATCAACAGTGCTTTAAGAATTGCTATTGTACAATTTCACAACAATTATATTATAAGGGAGGTGGGGCAGCTGAGCCCCTCAAATTGACATGAAATTTTAACAAGGGGAG
>JAOCNB020069464.1:0-12562 GCA_026546465.2 Palythoa caribaeorum | reverse complement strand
CAATCTAAGAACAAGCTCAGGCTGAGGCTTGATTATGAGTTAAATTGACTAAAACTTAGCGATACAGCATAAAACAAAAAACATTCACTGTTAACGACTGCTCAACAAACAATGAAGGTAGTTCGCCTCTAAATTCAGCCGTACAATAGATGTGTGGCGCAAGCCGTTTTATTCTAAAATACCTTGTTTTATTTCGTTAAAAAATTAAGAACAACAAGCCTCCGCAAAATTTACTCGTTCTTATAAAAAAAGAGTGCAGTGCATGTATAGTGGTTTGAGTCTATTCAGATATCAATTTCGCAGACCGGGTTATCGGCCGCACAACCTAAGCCAAATGCGATGTACATGTCGTTACCATAAGCAAATCGGATTTACTAAATTTAGAAACGAAACATCTTATCTCTGTGTTTTAAACAGACTTGGAATGGCGCACTTACTTGATGGCTTTTTGTTGTGTTATAATTTTATCGGAGTATATGATATAAACTCGCTTAATTACATAAATAGAACTCTGAGGTGAAAGACACTATATACAAAATTAGTTTTTAATTTTTTGAAATCTGAAAATTCTAGATATAAAGCTTTGTTTTGATTCATTTAAAACACGTTGATATTTTACCCATAATGCACTGCACAAGGCCTACATTATTTTAAAAATCGTCACCTTTATGCGAAAGTTCACAGCACTCTTGTTTATGAGTGTTTATATCCTGCTTA
This sequence comes from Palythoa caribaeorum, assembly GCA_026546465.2. NCBI lineage: Eukaryota > Metazoa > Cnidaria > Anthozoa > Zoantharia > Sphenopidae > Palythoa > Palythoa caribaeorum. Next base: position 11,845 of record JAOCNB020069464.1, on the reverse strand, counting down.
TTGTTTATTTATTTGTACCCATTCATATATATTGCAATAATTGCAATAATGCTGATGTACAGAAACTGTTTTGCTATTAAATTTCAGCGGCATATATACTAATATAGTTTGTCTGTTTAGATACCAAATTCGTTGACCGGGCTATCAGCGACCTAACTTAAAGCAAAAGCGATATACATGTCGTTGCAATGAAGAAATATCAGAATTTCTTAATTTAGACAAAGTCTGTGCAATGAAAACTCTTATCTCTGTGCTATAAACAGACTTGGAATGGCGCACTTCATGATGGCGTTTTGTTGTGTTATAATTTTATCGGAGTTTATCATAAACTCGCTTAGTTATATAAATAGAACTCTAAGTTGAAAGACACTATACACAAAGTCCTTTTTCAATTTTTAATTTTTTTAAATCTGTGGTTCTAGATAGAAACCTTTGCTAGGATTCATTTCAAAAGCGTTTTCGTAAGTCGGTAAACTTGAAACAGTAAGGGCCGACTGAAATTATTGTGAGATTTGTTTGTTTATTCTCAAAATAGATTACACTGACAACCTCATTAACCACTTTAGCTGCTCATCATTAAGGACATCATTTTAAACCTAATATAATTGCTAGCGCATATGCCGAAATCTTGCTCTATTTCTTTTATATTTAATAAAGGCCAGCAATGAACTATCTGTTTGTGTTTTTCAGGAAAGCAATCGTTGAAAATGCTAAAGCCCAATTTCTAAACTCTTCAGTAATACAAAACCTTTGCTCGCGTGATGTTCGCAAACACCAAGCGGTCCCTTTTTTGACACAAAAAGCGAACAGCTTTCACTCGGCAACATACTTAAACAGCCGGACTTTCTGCAGACAAATCTTCCGTTTTTACTGTTCATATTATATAAAAATATAGTCGATAAGCAATTGTTTAATTAAGGAACTCGGTTTAAAAACAAAAAAATGAGTACTGACCTATTTTTTTCAGCAAATCGTGATGTGAAACACGCCGTGTTGTCGCGGACGCCCCGTTTAGTTCAACCTTCAAACTAAACTAAACACTAAAACAGAATAAAACATTTTTAATAACGTCGCAAACATGATCAGATATCTGTTTCATCTCATAAGTCCATTTACAATCATTATCTTTGAATTTTCAAAACGCATTATGTTTTTATCTATGATCAGTTTCATTTATTTTATAAAAACGGTGCCTAGCGGAGAAGCGATGGGAGACCAAAACAATTAACTCAAGAAATGTTTTCGTCATGTTTTCAATATAGGTAAATCTCCTCGTTTGAAAACACAAACTTAAAACAAAAATACAAAACTTTATCTGTTGAAAAACAACTTAAGTTAAAGAATGGTGTTTAAAAACTCATGAAACAGTCGGCTCCTTTTTTTAGAAGCTTCAGTCTTCAAGTTCAATGTATGTTGTTATTTTAATTTTCGAGAAACATATGTGCACTATCATAGCGCAGATATATAGCAGTCGGCAAAATTAAAAATGTTTGGAATGAAATAAATTGAAGATTAAAATCGATAAACAGTATTGCTTTTGAAGTTGTACAAAAAAAGTCCACTAAGCAAACAAGAAGTAGTTTTCGCACGTTTTTAACTGTTGAAAAATTCAAAAGATTTATCACTTTAGATAAATACAGTTCGTAATCATAGAATACTTTTCTGTGTTACAATGATCCAAACGCCTTAGGAAAATACATCTGAGATCTTAGCAAAGATTTTCGAGTAACCTTTTATTCCACACAACACAAAATTTTATGGAATTAAAGAGCCTTTATTTTTTTTAGTTTTCGATCCTGTTTGTTTTTCGTTTTTTCCTCTTTTCTTGGTACTATTTCACTCGTATATGAAACAGTTAAACGATTTTGTTGTTTATTTATTTATTTTTTATTATATCACTATGGAAAAAATTATATGATTTGCAATCAATTTATGAATATTCACCTCACCACACGCGCAGCTTATTACAAAAAATAGCTCGGGGACATTTTGTTGGAGAATGGAGATATGAAGGTCTTCTATTACAGAAACCATCTCCCACCACGAACAAAATAATATATTATCAATACGAAAAGACAGAATTCGTATCCTAAATTTCCGTTGTATATTCGGCTGGTTTTAAAAAACAGAAAAACTATCAATTGAGAGTTAAATTTTGTACTCCCAGTTATTTCATTTCTCTAGAAAACAATCATTAAAATATAATTTTCACATGAAAAAAGAATGTGAAAATAAAATGATTTTTTCAATCTATGAAAGTTAATCTTGAACAATATCCCTTAAAATATCGAAAATCGATAAAATTGGTACTGTATACAACATACACTATTGTAATAAAAATATTTACATGACCGGATTTGTCATTTTTTACTCGATTTTTACACTGGATGGGACTTTTTAACTTTTAACTTTACTTTATGTGACACCCGAGGAAGAGTGGTTGAACTACTCGAAAATTTGTGTAATAAAGAATTGACTTAACAAGTTGCCTGTTCGTGTTTGGCTCTCCTATATGTTGTATATTTATATATATATATAGATATAAACAGAGTAAGTATGGTAAACCAAACGATGAACTCAAAGTAGAAGGATCCAAGGAGGTTACAGTACTTCAGTGTGAATTAGGATAAGTGTAAAATGATGAACTGAACACGAAGCAAACTTCTAACTGTTCCGGCTTTAATACGACGTTTTGCCCTTCACCCTTCTTCAGATAAGGAACTATATACAGTTAAAAATTCATAAATAAGCCAAAAATCCTAGTTGGTTTACAAATTTACAAGAATTTATATGCAATACAAGACTAGACAATAAGATAAAATTATAAGTTAAAGTTAACATGCAAGAATGCGTATATGGCGAAATTACCATAATTCGATATAAAGAACTCAATAACACGGTATATAATGATGCGCTAATTAAGTGTTATACCGGACGCGATTTTTAGATCTAAATTCGCATCTTTTGTCAAGACCGTGAGGATTTAGTGTGCACGGCACCTTCAGGAGTACTCAAACCTTAACTAGTTGGAACCCCGAGCTGCAACAAGATTATTTTATTGGTTCAGTAGTGTGTGGGTTCTTTTAAGTCCCTCAATAGAAGGGTCAAGAGACTGGACCTATGGTTTAACGTCCTTATCCGAGAAGACGTGAGGTCTAACCGTTTGCAGATGTCAGAGCAAACACAGCACCTTCTCCTCAGGTATTTTAAGACCCTGATTGGAGGCCCAGCCAGGGGTCGGACCCTAGCCTCCCACACAGTAGACTGGTGCCTTACCAACTGTGCTAACTAGGCAGCGAGAAATTATGTGGTAGATTTATGGCCTTGTCTACACTAACGCGTTTTCATTTAGCTCCATTTTTATTCTGTGAGTCAGATTGAGTTGGACAAAATCTTAACCCAAGTGCAGTGCCCAGGAGTTGACTCTGGATTGTAGAGGTGGGATGCACGAGTGATGACTGCTATGCCAACCTGACTCCCCTAGGGCTGCATGCACCTGAGCTGCTTTTTATTATCTCAGTCTACCCGAACGTGTCAACATTTTAGTAGACAGAAGCTTGGAAATGCATGATAATCAATGCGGTAGTGCATATCACATAACCTAACCTAACCTAACCTGCCTGATATTGTTTTTCTGCTGGTACTCTTGTTTTTCCACTTAAGGCCGATTTACACAGCACAACTTTTACCTATTACTATTGCATGAAACTTGTTTACGCCATACATGTACATACAGTACAACATTAATTGTAACGTGTAAATCAAGCCTGCAACTCGTCTACAACTATTGCATGCAACTCAAACAAAGTTGTAGGATATCGAAACATGATTTAAAGTTCTATGCAATTTTGGCGATTTTTGCATAAAAATTACTGGATTTGGGAGTAGTGGTATATATTTTTTCAACATGGCAGCAGAGACGAAGAAGGATGTAAAGAAAGCTATATTTTTTGTGAAAAAATAGAAAAACTAATAGACTTCTGGCAAAAAGAGCCATTTCTGTATATTAACTACTCTTTTTCCCATACAGCCGGATTTTACATGTCATCTATATATTTTTCATTTCAAAACAATTATTGTTATAATCATTAATACTGCAGTTCGCCAGCTCTCCGCCATTTTCTTTGTTGTTGTGTCTTATTAGGCAGATTGAGAGAATGGCATACAACTTTTTTGTGTTGCACGGCCAAAAGTTGTATGCATGTAAGTATTTGCTAAAAAATGTTGCGAGCGAGTTGCATGCAACAGTTGTAGGCAAGAGTTGTACCATCTAAATCAACCCTTAGCAAAATAAACACCAGTTAACTACTGTACTGAACGCCCCAGCCTACCACTGTTTTAACCCCTAATGTTGAATACACGTGTATGTCTCTGGAGTTTCCTGTGCTCTTTTGTAATAGAGCTTTAAAACTCTTTTATTTCCAGACACCTTATCTATATTTCACTTCTCCTAACATAACTCATACAAACTAAAACAGTGGGTAATGAGAAACAAAGCACTGATCAGCTAAAATTTTCTGCAAAAGAAATGTAGGAGACGTTTTTGGGAAAATTTCCAAATTTTCATTTGACATGGTTGGGTCTTAAAGGGTTAAAGCACGTCTATAACTATAGAATAAATACAATTTTATTTTTTCAATCCTTGAATTTGTAATTTGTTAGCACTATGAGTGAAAGTCACCTGTTATAGTGTCAAAGAGTTCTCATTAAAGATGATGATGATGATTATTTTTATTTTTATTATGATCATCATCTCGTACTGTAAACTCTTAACAATTAATTTATGTTTTCTTATGCCCTGCCCTCTATTTTGTTTTCTAGGTTGAAGTAAAGCTCAAGTTTGTCCCAAACTACCTGCCAGCTAGGCTGTTTGACCGTCTGCGTGTAAGATGCCACTGCTGTGCTGATGACTACATTCACTGGTACAATGGAATGATTCTTTATATCAGAGACATCAATATCTTAGTGTCTGCCTGTGAGTCCAAACCACCATCCATTGTCATCACTGCAAGAAATCGCAAAGATCATCTCAATGAACTCTGGGAAGCCATTCTCTGTATTATCAGAGTAAGTTGTTGATAAACTAATTTTGTGGGTTTCCAATTGAGCAAAAGGTGGCTTTCAAGCAAATAATTTAGCATTTGGAATGCATATTGAAACACCAACTTGTTTCCAGACGATCAATATGAGTTTCCAAGTTCTAACTTTTGATACATTTACTTTGTTTTTGAGAATGTGTTCGTAACTTGATGTTTTTTTTTTTGTAAGCAGTGAAATTGGTAACAGGAAAATTTCCTAGTAAAATAAAATAAATAAATAAGAGTTGCTGTCACAGTTTGTTAATAATAGTAATTTAACTGAGTTGAGTGCAGTTTGGTCTCAAATCATACATGTGATTTCAAAATCGAATGAGTGTGCAGCCCAAGTTCAATTTGAAGTCACAATTATGATTTCAGACCAAAATTGCAGACACAAAGCTCAATTGCCAATTAATCACATCCATTTTGAAGTCACTTTTTATGAGCCAAATATTCTCCTTTTTTATTGTTTTATAATATTCAGCATTGTCAAAAATGTTGTTAAAGTGATACTGTACATCACTGTTTTCGTGGGTTTTGATTGGCTGTTGTAGCCCATTCTGGAAATTATGATTGGTTGATCAAAAGAGTGCGATTAACACTGAAATCATGTTGTTGGGAACCAATAAAACTTCAGAAAACACCAGTGATTTCAAAACGGATATAATTGACTTTAGAATGTTACCGTTGTTTCTAATGTTTCCAATGTAGTCAAGTAATTGTCACAATACACAATACAAAATGTTCAGTTGTGGAGAATAGCCACGTGGTGAGCAAATACTTGTTCTACAACTTTTATCTTCAAGTTAAAGAAAGAATAGTAAGGTTTACCTTTCTATCAATTTGAAACACTTTATGTATACAAAGCTCAGCTGAAACATTGTTATGGGTCCCAGAATACACTGATTTTTTCGTCAAGTGTTTACAGTTCTGTTCATCTATGACTATATACAGTGAACAAGTTAAAGATGAAATTGATCTCAAAGTGCCCATGTAATGAATTTTTTAACATGTAATTATCGATGTGAAAGGTAGCTGTTTTCAAAAAGCCGAGGTTTGATTCATTAGTGGAGGATCAAACAATGAATCTGTTTGTTTAACATACTGTAAATGCTATAAAACCCTGAAGGGGGGATATTAAAATATGGCGATAAGGTGGTAGATGAACTTCACCTCCTCACAAAATGCAGGCATTAAAAAAAACTTGCCAAAAATTAAATTAGAGGCTAAAACAATTGTTGGGAGAAATGTTACTGAACCAAAAAAACGTACGATCACTGCTAATTTTCGATTGCTGAGAAAGAATACTATCAAAAATCCTAGGGCGACTACAACCATAAATTGCAAGTTATTTGCCCAGGCCAATATCTTATAATATACAGTACACTCGTGTGAAAAGTGCCCAAGTAAAATTGCTCGGTCTATCATAGAACCTTAAAGCTACAGAGGGGGTCCTATTAGAGAGGGGGAGCATTTTAGAACATAGATGTTTCAGAGGGGGACGAGCTTCCTATTGGGAAGGGTGGGTTACTCACTGGGGAGGATGTATCAGTAAATTGATTTCCAGAGGGAGGGACATTCTTAGAGCTTTTATGATATGAAAAGTGCTCATAGTTTTCACATGTAAAGATAGTGAATCAAGCTTCTTCTGAGGTGTTTCATCGAAAACCATATATTTAACAACATTCTTTATTAATAATGATAATAATAATAATTTCATTAATTTCTATTGTGCAATTTTCAATATAAATTGTCAATTGCGCATTACAATATGATCTTAATACAAAGATATAAAAATACAAATGTAAATGTAAATTTAAATATAAAAATACAAATAAAATATATAAAATATATATTTAAAAACATCAAATTTAACCCTATAAAAAGGCTAGTCTAAAAGGATAAGTCTTGATTGCCGTCTTGAATTTATTAATTGAATTTAGGTCCCTGATATCACTAGGAAGCTTGTTCCATAATTTGGGGGCGGCCACGAAGAATGACCGGTTTCCAAGAGTCTTGCGAGACTTCAATGCAGGATAGTTTAACGTCAAAGAGTTCATTGAACGCCTGCAATATCTACTTAATGATACATCTCTAACTGAGATTAATACGATAATTCAGACTGACAGGCGCCAGACCGTGAATAGCTTGTTTGTTATATTGCAGTGAATACAACAAATGCACTCATTTCATTCAGTTGTAAAATTAACAATCTAATCTTGTTTTGAGAGAGATATGCACTTTATTTTTTCTCAGGAAACTGAAAACCTTCTTGATGAGTGGAAAGGCATCAACTTCAAAAGGTACACCATTTGTCCACACTGTGTACGGGATGGTGAAAAGAAACCGTGGAGTTTTCAATGCAACTGGCTTGGTGCTGGCGAGAATCACCCTGGTGACCGCATTGAACGCTGCAAGGCTGGTAGAAAAGCACACCGAGTTCACGTTGACCTTGTCCTTCCACCGCCAGGTTTGTTTGCGGAAATACTGTATATATAACAATACTTGCAAGGTTTTACAATTCCTGGAAAACCTAGAAAGTCTTTGAAAAACAAAAATTCAAAAATTAAATCCAAGTCTAAAGATCCTGGAAGATTAGTTTTGGTCCTGGAAAGTCGTGGAAAGTAAGTTTTTTAATGCGTTTTATTTTATCTTATGTTGGTCTTGAGTTCATTAAGATACTGTTTCGGTTATGCTCTTTTCAATCTTTTTTTTTAGTTTCCCAGGTCCTTGGTTTTTGTAAATGTTGGCTTGAAAAGCCCTGAAAATGTTCTGGAATTTTTTTTGACTGATACTGTGCGAATCCTGCACTTGGTAGTCACTTTAAATATTCATTTTTGAACAAGCGTGAGTTAAAGATGGTTTGATATTGGCCAAGTTTTTTTTTGCATTATTATGGCAGAGACGAAGTCGAGGTCCATGGAAATGCAAAAAAAGAACGAGGCTAATATCCAGCCATATTGACCAAACAAGCTTGTTCAATAAAGAATTGATTATATGGCCAAACAATTTCACTTTACTACTGTTTTCCACAAGACAAAAACGCTTCTATGTCCAATCATATCACTTAGCGTTTTAATTTGTGTATTTGTCGGTTTTGTTGACAAATTTACGAAACTTAGCTATGTTTATGTTGTTTTGACTGACCTCTTCCCCTTTTTGCAAGTCCATTGCTCAAGACCCAGTGTGTAATTCCGCTTCACGCAATGGGAACAAAACAAGCAATATCGAGATAAGACGAGCCTATCTTGCCTGCTTGTTTAACCAATCAGAACACAGAATTCGCTTCATTTTTGCTCGCTCAGCAAGTCTGCTTAAAACTCACAATAAACTCAGAAACTTCACTTCTTGTATTCAAGTTTTCAGATATTGTTGTCTTTGTTGCTTTCAGTAGCACATAGTCACAGGTTTTCTTTGCTATGGTTCAGTTTGCTTTCTTTTAGAGTGTGGATTTTATCCGCTTTTTGCTGCCTTTATTTTTTTTCCAGATATCAAATTTAGTTACATCACTGGAGCCGATCCAAGGGGGTACGGGGGGTTCGGTTAAACCCCCCTTTGTATTGGTAACGTGTTTAAAAAACGTTGTCGAATTAGTGCCAGATTTAAAGAAAATGATGATCAGTGCTGATCACAATCCCATGAAAACGCTTTTTAATCACGTAAATAGATAGTAGATGGTACAAAAGAAGTTTAAAACTTTTTTTTCGTCACACGAAGGTTTAGTTGATGTATCTTCTGTATTTTACGTTTGGTTATTCGGACACATTTTTGTACGTATTAATGATGATTTAACATTGAACAAATCCGAGTGCAAATTTTCATAAAACATTGCCAAAATGCGTGAAAAGGCAATCTTTGCAACCCTAGTTTTGAAAATGTTCTGAGGAAGGATGCTCATAACCCCCCTAGAGGCTCGTGACTGAGCCCCCCTCCATAAAGTCCTGGATCTGCTCATTATCAGTTACTTGCTGTACCTGGCTCGTTTAGCCCTAATAGCTGTCCCAATAGACAGTATCTGTCACTAGCAATGCACGAAACCTGTCAATTCTGTAGTTATTTGATTAATTTAAATATTGGTGTTAAAAAAAGTCGTCAAAACAAAATAAAATAACAATTCTCTTTTTATATATTTTATTTTTATTATGTTTTCTTAAGTAAAATGTAAAACATATAAAATAGCAACTCTGACCCGGCCCCTTGTAGAATTTGTCATGAAGGATTTAAGCATTAACTAAATGTGTGTTTTGCTGTAACAGGTGTTGTTAGGCGTTTTGAAGGACGCTTACAGCTGCTGAGTAACCCAGTTTCAGGTATGATGCACGTGAATGTACTGGGATACATGAGATTAATATCAAAACTAACTGTCAATAATAATTTGACTGTAACAAACATGTAACGTGTAACTCCATTACGTGGAACCCTCAGCTCAACCTCAAATTAATCACACCTGTACCACCCCATTTCTTGAAACAAGGCTGCGTGTGAAAATGAAAACAGTAGTGGACCATGTTACTTTTAAATAGTTTGCTATTTGAAGTTTTCACTATTTGAAGGAGAAGGAAGTGGAACACAGAGAAACGGCTTCAAAAACCTAAGAGCCGAGGTGTTTGTTCAAGAAAAAATACTTTTAGGCTTTTGGCTAATTGTGTAACTCTTGGGCAATTTATTAACATATATCTTTTCCTTACATTACTGAAACATAATAATATAACCAATAATGAAAATATGTTTACATCATATGGGTATACTATTTTTGCTGTCCTATGAAGATATAACATGTTTAATAACCCAAACATGTATGCTTATAAAGCTGTTACATATAAGATTACACATGAGATTACATTTCCAGGACGTGGACTCATTGACAAATCAGCCTTGTCCTTGAAAAGTCCCTAAAAAGTCCTTAAAAAGTGACTGTAATTTTTTTATGAACCTTATTTATCCCAAAGACCTCCTAAAAGGAAATACTTGTGTCAACTTCACGGACATTTTTGCACCTTCAAATCAGAAAAGCTTTTAAAGTACTATATTGCATCATTCACTGAGAATAAATCTAAGGAATACTGAATATATTTTATAATCTTTGTGTCTAAGCTTATACAGTAAGCTTTTTCCTCAGAAGAGGGCTTTCAAAAAGCATCAAAGATATCCCAATTTAAGATGCTACACGACTGCATTTAATCTACGTCTTGGATTGTGCTGGAGCATTGTATATTGCTACAAAAATTGATAAATTATTTTTTTAGAAGTTTGCTGAGAATGAGATATATTTTTTGTTAGGAATGGTAGTTTTGGTTCAAAGTTGTAAAACCGAAAATTTCCTCGTTGTCGTATTTTGAAGGCATAACGCCTTAGTTGGATTAGCTTAGCTATATTAACTTTGCTATATTTTGTTTTTAGAAGAGGTTTCCGATGAACTCTTCTCAGATCTGTCAACACAGCTACCAAAGGTGTGGAAGAGAGTTGCTATAAAGCTTGGCTTAAAAGCCAATGAAATTGAGGCAATTGAATTAAACAACCGTAAGGTAGAAGATCAAACGATGAAAATGTTGTGTCAATGGAAACGGAAGAGAGGAAGCTCTGCTACAAGGACTTTACTAATGAGCGTTCTAATTGACGTAGAGTGTATTGAAGTAGCAGAATTTGTCCATGCCTACGTCGATGAACAGGTATTAGAGAAATAGAACAAAAAAATCTAGGAGCTTAAGGACAAATGTTTAGTAGCGAATTCAAAAGATTAGTAGCCCTAAATCAATAATACCAGCAGTTCCAACATTGTCTAGCAAAGTTTTCGAGGGCAACAATAGACCCTTTTCTTCTAAGCGTGACACAACGAAATGTTTGATTTCTTGGAAAAAGAAATTTACTATCCAATTTGTCACATCAGTTCCAGTGAAACTGAAGACAAAGAAACTGTTTTCCAAATCTAAGCATTTTTTACAAACATGCATGCCCATCGAGCCTCGTTATTATGTTAAAAATATACATTTCCTTGTAACAATTCCCCAAGAATATTTAGCTTAAAATATTCACCCCTTCGCCCATTTTAGGCCACTCTCATCAAAACTTTGCAGTTTTGCTATTATTGATGTGAAAAATTTGACGATGAATTCCGTTTTCTGAAAAACAGAATGTTTTACAATGTAACTCTGGTGTGAAAAGGGTCTGTGCCATGACACAGCGATGAAGGAACTTTTAACTTCAAACTACAGAAGACTGGTTTATTTCAGTATACAAAGATAAGCAAAGTCTTCGCTGTGGATCCAGAATCGATATATTTGAACACGGAAATGTCAAGGATATCTGCAGGCCCCACAATGACTCAGTTGGTAGCCAGGTGAAAAATCTGGTACCCTCTTTCTCTTGGACTATCTCTTTTTCGACCTCTGTTATATGAGCATGGAGATGTGGGTATGATGGTCTCTCTTTAGAAAGAAAAATGAGCGAGTGAGTAGAATTTGCAAATATCCATGTGATTTTTTTGTTTAATGTACTGTTTCATATGTTAAATGCATTCAAAAAGGCGATTTTATTTACGTGTTAAATACTATTTTACTTTTTCACTTGTGAAGATATACATGTATATACATTTTTTGACCAGAAAATATGCAAATGTTCTATTGATAATCATTTAATGATAGTAGCTTGTATTTGGAACTTTATCCTTTAAAAGACAGAGCGGATTTTTATTGGTTGTCGATAAAAGTTATGTGGCAATGTTTTATAGCGTTTCAAATGTTGTTTTATTGTGGTTAGAGATCTTTTAA
>JAOCNB020069411.1:0-12565 GCA_026546465.2 Palythoa caribaeorum | reverse complement strand
TTTGCATACAAATTCTAAAACTACATTTATCTGGCTTAACATTCACCAAAAAACAACGGGATAGCGTTAATACGAAGTGCGCAATCGAAAATTCCCAAAGTATATGTCAAAGGTGTTATGTAACCTTAAGGAGAAGTTGGATGTTGATAAATTACCTGGAACTGAGAGGGTCAAGGAAGGAAGAAGAAGGGGTTAAACTTCATTTCATTTACAACTGTAACTCGAAGATCAGGTGAAAGAGATTTTCCTGAGAAATAGGTTTATCTGTTTTTGATCATCCACCACATTATCCATACGCTGACTGAACAATAGTCATTTTAAGTCAATGTAAGGTTTTCAACTTAGCAACATTGATCTTCTGCCAAGCACCATAATCATTCAACCATTTAAACGAACATTTGAAATTAAAGTGAAATATGCTGCAAGGAATCACAGAACTAATTTGTCGGGCTACACGCAGCAGTGCAACTTTTGGTTTACCTTTTTGCCAATCTATCTATCTGTTACGTCGCGTTTGGTCAATTACTAACTAGTATAAGACCTCGCAAATTTTCCTGAAAGTGCAGAGGAAGCCCAAAAGTCACATGTTCAATCAATGAATATTTATAATTACAGTCATGCTCCAATGATGCATATGTAATTTAAACCAACATTTATATCAAATTTGGTATAATTTCTCCTGCAACTATTAACCCTCCTATTATTCATTATATCGACCTTTTAGAGCGTCTAGTTTAGCTATGCATTAAGAGATAATAAAATAACCTGAGCTAAGTAACTCTTATCACAACAAAACATTTTTTTAACAGAAGGATCAAAATCAATTTGTAGTTTCTCAGTTTCAACTACTTTAACCATCGTTCTCACATTGACAATAATTTAGTGATCCTTTGAACCAATTTTATCAGACACAACCAATTCGAAAACAACAGGGGTATCATAACTGAAAAGTCAAACATTCAAGATTTTAATTTTGCTACACAATTCAATCATTGCAAACCTGCTTCACTGTTGTTTCTAGGCGTCTGCAATGGCAAACCTGTACTGACTGGAGTTCTAACAGGAGTGCTTTGGGATGGCAAACTTGTACTGACTGGTGTTCTAACAGCAGCAGTTTGTGTTGGCAAACTTGTACTGACTGATGCTCTAACGGGAGCGGTTTGTGATGGCAAACTTGTACTGACTGGTGTTCTGCCAGGGGCAGTTTGTGATTGTCTCATTTTTTTCTCAATCTCCTCCAACCGTTTTAGCTGCTCTTGCTGTTTGCGAAGCATCTCAATTTCTTCTTGAAACTTGGTAAGTTTACTGGCCTGCACGACAGGAGATTGTGAAGGGGTCTGCTTTTGTGCTGCATTTGCGGAGCTAAAACTAACATGTTCAAAATAGTAAGCCAAATATCAGCAGTGGTGAATTTTAGCCCTGATTTAAATAAGCTATTAAATCATTTTACTAGGATTAGTGATCATTGGTGCCAGTGAAACACCTACCTGTGCATCCCATGTCTTCAATGCATATTTTGTTTTCAAAAGATATCTCTATCTCACTACTGACAGGTAAGTGTGCTAAGCGGCACTTGTTATTAAATACCATTGCAATGGAACTCACTAGTTTCTTGTGAGGCTTGTCATTTGAAACTCTTACAAGTGTTGGGACTCAATGACTTAAAATTGTAGGTGAAACATTGGCAGCTAGTGCTTATCTTGGTTTCTGTAGTTTTAAGCGGATGACTCTTTGACTTCCCCTGGGTGGTACATTAATCTATTGTAGATTAGCCCCAATCAAAAGCTGCTACTAAATTTGCCAAGAGCATGCATCGAAATCAAATATAACAACAATTTTATGTGCTGAGTGTATACAGAGTTTTGAAAGCTGTAATTGTGCAACATTGCATCAATTACAAAATATACAGAGCCACTGGAGAAAATGTTTACATACCTTACACTGGATGGGGCACTACTAACATCTGGAAAGAGAGAAAAAATAATTTTGTGTCATGATTTGTCCAATATAAACTTTACTAGTTAAATCAAAATTGCAAGTAACACAAGTTTAGAAATTTCCTTGTTGTTACTAAATCAGGACCTAATCAGCTAACTTACTTTTTAATTTATTGTATCATTACATGTTTATCATTATTATTTAGACTATATTTCAGTCTATTTCCAAGGTCACATTGCCAATAAAATTATTTATTATATGGCGGGCTCACTGTGCGGGCAAGAAGAAGTGAATTCTGTGTTTTGATTGGTTACACAAGTGGGCAAGATAGGCCCACCTTGCCCGCTCAAGATTGCCAGTTTTGTTCACACAAGAAAATAAATTGTATGGAGTGGTCCATAATAACGTAAAAAAAGAAATTGGCCAATATCCAGCAATCTTGACCTCACTCTTGTTCAATAATGAGTGGGTCACTTATAACTTGTCTATGACCAAGAATCAAACTTACAGACCTGTACAGATAAGCAGGTTTTCCTTGATAAGTTTTTACATGGCAATTTTTTGTTGTTCGTGTCCATCCTTGCCCAGTCCAATTTTTCCAATACGTACAAGCAAAAATAAATGTCATGTGAAAATTTATCAAGGAAAACTTGCTCATCTGTATCTGGCTTTAGGGTCATTCTTCTTTGGTATCCAACTACATTGCACAAAAAAGTAGTTAAAACTTTCCTTTTTAAACAGTTTATTAGCAATTAGTCTGTAAAATTGTCTGAAATATCTGAGTTAAATTTGATGTGAGTTAATCCGGCTTGGGTTCAAATTAATACTTTCGCTGTTCAGTGTTGTAGTTAACCAAATAATCGGGAATCTTTTGTACAGAGTACCTATTCATCTTCAAAGAAATACAAGCAAAAATTGTCACCTCGTGCTCACATCATTCAAGTTGTCATGGTGATGTCAAAATTAGAGCCAATCACACAGCGCGAGACATTATGTTATCCCATATTAGGAGGCTTGCACAATTTTTCTATTTTCTGACAACAAAGACCAGAAAAAAACAACCCATTTTAAGACTGGGTTTGCTCCAGAGACAACCCAGTAATTATGCAGCAATTCAGGGCTCATTATGCAGGAAATTATACATTTTTATCGTATTTTAAGCTTTTATGCATGGTCAAAGTCCTGAGAAAAACTCTCTTCTGTGCACTTACAAATATATTTTGTGCAACAATTAAGAACAAACTACACACCTTCTCAAATGGTCGATAACCACATTGCATGCAAAGCAAAAGAACGATCATCTTGGGCATGAAATGTGCCCTTTTCATAACCTTTAGCACGTTCTAAAGCAGTAATTTTAGTTGGAAGATGGGCTTTTTTCCTTTTCATAAGAAAATCCAGCTGATTTGACTAAAAACTTATCCATATTTGAAAACAATTCAGGCAAAAGCGACAAGAAATACATTGATTAACAAGAAGATGAGATTTAATAATATTCACACAAAAAAGCGATGATTTACAACAAACAATAAAATGGAGTATATTGATGATTTTGAGTGGTCAACACGTGCACTCTATCCATTATTTTCGTTATGCACCAATGGCAATACACTTTAGAATTAATTCAGTACCAGATCCCTAATGCATGAAGTAATGCAAAAACGACATATTGAATGGTGATTGTTTCTCGTCCTTCTGTGTGATGTTTTGAGCTGTGAATTACTGTGAAATTGCATTATACAGCACTACAAAGACAACTATTACAAGTTTCTACCATTTTTATTGACTCATAGGTCTACCGTTGTCGTAAATGTCGGCAATTATAATATTCTCTTGTCTACATTCAGATTAGCCCAATAAGCCTCGCTCTGGGTAACATATTCTATTGAAAGTTTATCTCAAGAACGAGGCTCATACGACAATTTGAATGTAGACAAAAGAATTTTACAATCGCTGCCATTTATGACAAGGGTCTATATTATGTTATTTGTAAGAATTGTAAGCAATTGTGGAGAAATCTGTGAATTATGCAATCAGATGCAATTATTGATCAGTTGTGCAGGATTGCATCATTGCACAATTCTATCAGAGGCCCTGAATTCTCCTTTGAGGCAAGCAATTTTTAGTAATGGGTGAGTGATTCATCACTCTCCTCAGATAAATTTTGCATGAACTCTTGTAATGTTCTTAAGCAGCGATCAAGTCAAATCCCTCATTTTTATTATTATTGTTTTTATTATAATAATAACTATTGTTTTTATCATCATCATCATCATTATTACTATTATTATTATGTAAATAGAATTTACTATAAGACTTAAAGTTGTTGTTATATTTCTATCAAAAACAATTTTTTTTATTATTATCATTATTATTTATAACACAGTAGTACTATGTACTTGACATAAAATTATATTTACTATTACTTTTAGCTAAAACAATAAATACAAAATATTACATACTTGGTTGGTTACTACGTTGATTCGATACTGCTTCAGATTCCTGGTTATTGGGCAATTTTCCTTGTAACCACTTTGGTAGTGGCTGTGCAGGTTTGGCCTCCTCTCTTTTAGCTCCCTGCTGCATCCATTTTGGTAATTCTTTTTTTGTCTGGGTTTGCTGTTCATCTGCTGGTTTCGAACTGTTTTGCTGTTGCACCGATTGCAAACCCTGCATCCACCTGGGCTGTTGTTGGGTACCAGAAACCTGCTGTTGACTATCAGGCTGATCAATATCTTGTTGGGTTTTAACACCTTGACTTTGTTCATGCTTTTTTAGAAGCCACTTTGGTAATGGCTGTGTCTCTGTAGTTTGACTTTCTGTCTCCTCACTTGTACCTGAATAACTTTGCATCCACTTTGGTTTTGATTGAGTTAACTGTCTCATCTCTTCTTCCTCTCTAGTCTCTTCTATATTATTATCTTGAGCACTGCTTTGAAGCCATTTAGGTCTCTGTGACTGCTGATTAATTTCATTGCTTTGGTTCTGTAACCATTTAGGAACCTGTTGTGAATGCTGATCGACAGACTGCTGACTTGACGGCTGTGAAACTTGACTCTTCTGGCCCTGTAGCCACTTGGGTAACTGCTTTGGTACTGGTTCTGGTTCATCGAATTTCTGATGAGAGACTCCTGGTCTTTCTTGTGACATTGTCGGTTTCCCCTGAAGCCACTTTGGCTTTTCCTGCTGTTGCCTATTTTGAGTTCCTTGATTTTGCTGCAATTGTGACTGTTGAAACCTACTTTGTTTTTGACCTATATTTGCAGAATTACCTAGTGAAGTTTGATTTTGCCACCTCTGATTCAACTCCTGTTGTTGTTTCATTGTATTGTATTGCTGACCTTCATTCCAACGAGATTGATTCCTATCATTTTTTGGTGGTCTTTGATTTTGCTGAAGCCATCGTGGTAATTCATCCTTCTCTCCTCCATCCTCATTTGGTTTTACAACTGAAAACTGTTGATTCTGTTGATTTTTATACATGGGTTGATAATATTGTTGTCTATCATGAGTATTCGCCATTTTGCTGTCCTCTCCTTGAACGTTTCTTTGGTTTGGCAGCTGTTGTTGATCAGCAAGTGTATTATGTTGGGGAGGATCACCAAGAATAGATGCCCTAGGTGTCTGTAACTGCTGTTGATTTTGTAACTGCTGCTGTGTTTGTAAATTTGGCTGAAGCTGTCCTTGCAGTTGTTGCATGTGTAACTGTTGTTGTTGCTGTTGTTGCTGCTGCTGCTGTTGTTGCTGCTGCTGTTGTTGCTGCTGCTGTTGTAACAACTTTTGCTGTTCTAACAACTGTTGCTGTTGAATCTGTTGTTGTGTTATTTGTACCAACTGCTGCTGCTGAGGATGCACAGTCTGGCTGCTTTGTGCTTGAGTTTCTGCTGCTACTTGAGCACTGATCAGTTTCTGCTGTTTATCTAGCAGCTGTTCTTGTTCAACTCTCCACTGCTGCATTCGCTGTTGATATTCCTGGAACTGCCTTTGATCTGGATGATTCTGGTGTTGCGATTGCCACTGTGCATATTGCTGTTGCCACTTTACGAGTTGCTCCTGATACTGCTTTTGCTGTTCTAACAGTTGCTGTAATTTGCTTGAGGTGTTGCTGGTCACACTAGGTGTAGGAGGAAGTGATTGTGTCACTGGCTCGGCAGGCAGAGGAGGGGCTGGTGCCTGTGGAGTTTCAGCAGGAAGAGGAGGCTGTGCTGGTTCATGTTGTTGAATTTGTTGCTGCTGGTGCTGCTGCTGCTGTAAAATTTGTTGTTGTTGTAGTTGGGCGGCAAGAATTGCCTGCTGTTGCAAAGTAGTCTGATCTTGTACCTGTGAATGAGGCTGACCCACTGATGTCTGGACAACAGCAGCATACGCTTGCAACTGTTGATTTTGTTGATACAACTGTGGGTTGACTTGAGCTTGTGCGATTGTTCCTTGTTGTAAATAAGTAACCTGGGCAGCTTGCTGCGGAACTCCCTGTGCTTGATAAGCGGCTGCATTCCCTGCGATCGGCTGCCCGTAAGCATAAGCAGCGTGACTCGCGGCAGATGGCTGTGGTTCGGCAACTACTTGTCCGTGGCCATAATTATACTGAAAAACTTGTGGTTGTGTGTAGCCTTGAGGATACTGTATTTGTTGCTGAGTAACCTGTGCTTGTTGATAGTGGTATGGGTTCATTTTCCTGTCTTTTAATCTATCGTATTAAACCATAATTTATCGAAAATTTCAAAACTAGACACGAGGCAACACGAACATGGCGAGGAAAGAACAGATGATGAAAAGGATGCTGGGACATGGCTTGGTATCCGAGCCTCAACAAGCTAATCAAAATGGCGGACAGTGTGAAGGAAAGACTTGAACGTCGAAGGCAAGAAAGACTTGAAAAACTCGAGCAAAAACGAACTGAAAAGGAAACTCAATCCCAACCTGAAGAAAGCAACGACTACTTTAGTTCTTCATTTAAGGAAGAGAAGAATAAGATCGAAAATATGTTGAAAGAAGAAGCCTTGGTAAATTGTACCGGGGACAAAGTCAGACTCACGGAACACTTCGACAGTCTGATTGATAAATGTCAACGGCTTCAAAAATTTTTGGCAGATTCTTCTTTGTTTCTGCCGTCGCATGCTGTTAAATCTGCACAGTCTGCTATTGACGCGTTGCAGCAAACCATAAATGACAAGCGAGATGAATATATTCCGAAGAAAAAATTTGCGTTTTCTTCTCGTAAGAAGGCGGCAACAGTCGGTCGTGACCAAACAGACGCGCAGATGAAGGTAACAGCCTCACGGGTTTTTTTCCCGTTTTTCTATTGGAAGAATAAAAAGCATTCTTACTTCAGTTTCACCAATAAAACGAACTAAACATTATACTCTAAACACCGAACAGGGTTTTCAGAAAAAGATTTTAGGAAGGGTTCCCCTCGTTCTTTCCTTGCGAACCACAATAGTCAATAATGTAATTGTTTTGTGAAAAATATGCAAGTTTTTGCATTAATGAAAACCCAGCCCAAGATGACTGAATAGCTGTGATACTTCGGATGGTCATGACTTGATTGTACAGTTCCCTGTAAGTTGCATGGTTTTCAATAGAATTCTAAAAATTTTAGATGGCACAAGTTTAGGAGTAGGCAGGTAACCAAGGCTTGCCATTTGAAAATCCTTGGCAAGTGAAAAGCAGCTCACCTTAACTATTTGAGGAGAGCAATTTTTCCCATTTCCCACACGAAATGACACTGCTGCACAAAGTTTCTCTATTGAATTCCTTTCCTACTTTCTTTATTATACAAAAGTAAACCACACAAGCTTGTATTCATAGATATAAAAACATGTAATAAAGAAATAACCATAAACAACAACAAAGATTGTAAAGCACATCATCCAGATAGCAAACACAATGTCTCTGCATCCAAATATTGACATTCATGTTGAAGTTGTTTAAATACAAAGTATTTCAAGTCTTAAAAGATTATTACAAAGCACACAAAGAAACTTCTAATGTGTTCTCTGATGTGGCAAGCACTTTTAGCAAGTAGGCTCACCTTTTTTATTACAAATTCTCAAGAAAAAGAACTGCAACCTATTGCAATTCTGTTTTATTAGCAATTATTACATAAGCTTTTAAGATTGGTACGATTAATAATTATTTTGTTTTACCAATTAGGTTACAGAGAAAAATGCTAATGAAGAGGTTCATCAAGTCAAGGAAGCTGAAGGTTTGGAGAATTTTTATGGCTTCAGACACCAAAAGAATCAAACTTTGATAATGAGCTCAAAAGAAACTACAGCAAAAGATGTTCATTTGACTGATCTGACAGACTGTACCATAAAACTTTATGGTGCATTGCTGACACTTCATATTAACAAATTACAAAACTGTGAGGTCTTTTGTGGTCCAGTATCATCATCGATATTTGTCGACAACTGCAAAGAATGCACATTTGTGCTGGCATGTCAGCAGCTGAGAGTACATACAACTTTTGACACCAAATTTTATCTCTACGTAACAAGCAATGCTATTGTTGAAGATTGTCAAAGAGTTGGCTTTGCAGCTTTTAACTGGGATTACAAAGAGTTGATAGACCATTTTGAGTTTGCTGGAATTAGGGACAAAGAAAATAATTGGGCATTGGTGAAAGATTTTAATTGGTTGCGAACTGATGTACCATCTCCAAATTGGTACATTATTCCTGAAGATGAACAGACTGCAACATGGGCTGCTTAAAACCACTGTGTTGGTAGACTTAAGGCCCATTTCCACTTCATTTGCAATTCGCAAATCGTATGTGATTTTCATTCGCATGTAAATGTTCGCAAAAAATCAAACATTGCGAACTGGTCAAAACCGCTTTGCAAATGTTTGCATGTGAATTTAAAACAAAGGATCGCATGTGATTTGCAAATTGCGAATGAAGTAGAAATGGGCCTAAAGTTAGAGGTTTTCTGTCCTTCATTGGGATTTAATCCTGGAGTGTGAATTTAGCAGGGCATCTGGTAGAGTGCAGGGCAAAAAAATAGTGCAGAAAAAAGGTCAATAGACTGTGTGGAAATTTCAAGGTGTTGTTTTCTTCACTTTCCTGGTATATTTTACTTGTTTAATCAAAACCATGTACTTTTTAACATTTCACTTATTATATTTGTTAACTCTGTCAAATGTAGGCATTACAGGGGAAATTTTTTCAAATGAAGCTATAATATCGAAATGTAAACCATTTCTGTGCTTATAGCCACAAAATGCTGTCCAACCTTTGTTTGACAGTTTCTTTAAGATAAGCTTTGATTTTGTGGCTGGAAGATTGGAGATTTCTGTTTACCACAAACTTCCTCAAGTGGTTAACAATGATATTACAAGTGGAACAAAATAATATATGAGTTTTCTTGTTTGTATTCATATTGACGGGCTCTTTCACTCACACTTATAAATCATTAGTGCCCTGGCCAATGCAACTTTTACCAACAACTTGTGTCTAGTTATGCCTGGCTAATTTTTTGAGCACTTTTTTGCTCAAAATTTATCATTGTTACATCATTAAAGCAAGGGTCAATATTTTTTATTTAGTGCCTTATTTGATTTTGTAGGCTTAAACTGCATTTGAGTTTATTGCAGTTTGCATCTAAATTCTCTTATAATTTGACAGATGTTTTACTGAAACTTATGAATTTTTCATTAAAAGTGTAGGAAAGTGTGGACAAAGACAAATAGTGCAGAATAGTGTGGAAATTGGTCAATACACGCTTTTTTTATAAGAACCAGTAAATTTTGCCAAGGCTCATTGTTCTTAATTTTTTGGCAATTTCAGCCTCAATTTGTTCTTAATTTGTTCTTATTTCTGTGAGCGATTTTTAATGACGGAAAAACAAAATAAACAAGGTATTTGAAAATGAAACACCTTGCGCTAAACATGTATTGTATGGCTAAATTTAGAGACGAACTGCAGTCTTTACCGTTACAGTGAATCTTTTTATGTTTTATCGCTAAGTTTTAGTCAATTTTCTACCACAAAAACTTTCCTAATTATCAAGCCTTAGCCTGAGCTTGTTCTTAAATTTTGGCAAATTTGAGCCTCATTGTTCTTATAAAGTTATTATTATAAAAAAAAGCGTGTAGGGAGTCTACCACCAAGCTTGTTAACCGTCAAAATATTTTACACTCAGATTGCAAAAAAATCTTTAAGATAAACATTTTTTCCTTATTTTCAGAATTTCATGATAAATTGGGAGAATCTAAAAAAAATTTGGAGAGTGGATGAGAACACATCAATTTAGGAGACTTGCGATAAAACTGAGAGTGTTGGGAATCTTTGCAACAGTATGAGTAAAAATATTCAACCAGCCAACCAACCAATGAGTGATCCCAATGCCAATGGAACACAACCTTAGCTGAACTCAGAATATTTTGGTTGGCCATTAAAATCAATCAAAAGAGGGAGGCAATTCACTATCTTCACTCTAGGAACATAATTTTCACATTTTGTATTTAACTGGTTTAAATGTTGGAATTACTCCAGATGTAATGTGTTGTTAAAAAAGACAAAAAAAGTAGACATTTTAATCTGGACTTTAACCAGCTGACAGCAAGTATACTGAAAATGAAAATCAATTTTAAATATTCTTTAAAAGAAAAAAATGTAATGAAATTTACATCTTATGTTCAAGAATTTATACATGTTTAAAACCCTCTGAAAAATATAATAGGCACAACTGTTAATCTCTCTCATCATGCATACCATATTTGATTTCGTAAAAATAGGTTGTCACTATTCGTTTTAGCAATCTGAATTAGACTTGTTTTCATTAGAATAAACTCAATAGACAAAAAAAAGATAAGGAGTAAAGAGATTTCGTTTTCTTTCTTGAACAATAGAGGAACTCGGGTTCGATAACTTCTGTGTTTTTAGAAACTGAAAACAAACAGAGTGTTAAAAGCACAGATTTTGATATATACAGAAAAATTTATAACAGGTGTTTTTAAGTAAGGGTGGGGCAAATTATTTGCTTCTCACCTCACGGGAACAGACAATTCTTCTTGGTTGTGGTGCTTTTTGCTGAAGCCGATACACTGGAAAATTGAAAAATTCATGAAAATTAATTCAAGCATGTAATGTTAATAACTACGGCTACAAAGGCTAAAGGTTATTATAAGAAAGGCCCCCTAACAAAAAGTTCTAGTTAGTTATAAACTTATAAAGATTCGTTTCATATTGGTAGTACTCACAGTGCGATTTCCAAAACGGCCCTTCATCCGAATTCTGATCTATACTTTCATAAGTAACTCCTTCTGAAAAGCAAATGTCATAACATAAGATTCGAATTTCTAACCAACATCACGCACTCACACTTAGTAGCTGCTCGTAAATTTCTAAACTAGGACTCGTATTAACCTATCATAATATAACCTAAGAGTTTTGATTGATTATAGATTGACACTTACGAAATTTAGCCACTACGTAATCCTTAGATTAAAATATTTTAAGGACACAACAAAAATACGAGAGTACAACTTTGGCAAAATTTCTAATATATATGCACTAGTTTATGATATCTATTCTCAGATCTGTCGACCTTCATAATGAGAAACCAAGTAAATCAGAACGAATCCAGTCAACTTTACCGTCTTCGCCTCTTGTTTCCGCCATCTCAAATGGACGCTTTTCCTTATTCTGTTACCTCTTGATTTATTTGACACAAGCGAACAAAAAACCAGCGAGCTCTGCTGAAGCGGGGTTCTTCACACAACTGATATTTACAAACTATCGCCGAACGTCTCCGATTCAACGATCAGCATCTAATAATTCTTAATTGAAGATGAGTTGTATAATTTGAAAAATCTATTTCCATGTAGTTAGCAGCCTATGTCTCAAGAGACAAAAGCGAAAAATATTAAAACTAGACACCGTTTTCCTTCCTCCAAATCTTCTCTTTCTACTGAAACGAAACTGCTATCGATTTCTGCATGTCAGCGGTAAATCTCGAGCGCCGCTACAGGAGACTGGAGGAGAATGAAGCTCCGTGAAGTTGTAATTTGGCATCGTGATCTGGGGCGCTTGCACAGAAAATCTCGGAATGAATTTCCGGAAAAATTTCAGTGGTCGAATGGAACACGACATTCCGAAATAACACGTGCTTATGTACGTGTAAGGAATTTAGTACGGCTGAGGGCCTGGAACGAGAAAAATACACAAAATTTTCGAAAATACCGGAATTTTCACTTTTAGGACAAGCTTGACAGGATCTCCTATATCTTCGAAAATCTTTACCCAAATTGTCGTGTCCCATTTGAATTCAGACAAGATTATCGAAATTTTCGTTGAATGGAAAGCGCCCCTGCACATTTTAAATTATCTTGGATGTAAGACACACAAATGCTGTGATAGCAGAGAGTGAAGCATAGATTTTGACATAATTTCTACAAAACAATTTTAAATAACATCAGAAATTGTCTTGGATGAAAGACACAATATTGCTATAATGATAATAACCTTAGCTAAACAGCCTTGTAGAGTTTGTCTTACTTTGAGAATTGAGCGCGAGTCAGTCCTTTTTCCACTATGGTTTATGATAAGATAGATAGATAGATAGATAGATAGATAGATAGATAGATAGATAGATAGATAGATAGATAGATAGATAGATAGATA
>JAOCNB020069358.1:0-12567 GCA_026546465.2 Palythoa caribaeorum | reverse complement strand
CCCAGCAGAAGCTGGTACTCATTTTACCGACCTCGGGAGGATGGAAAGCTGAGTCAACTTTGGCAGAAAAGAAGGTCCCACAAATGTTCAACACTCGGCTGAGCCGGGGGTCGAACCTGGGACCTTGTGGTAAGAAGGCAGAGATCATACCACTGCGCCAACCACACCACCGGTTATTTAAAATGGATATAGTAGACCATTTCCGAATTACATTCCATTGCTCATAAACAAAACCTTCAAGTCAAGGTTGTAGCCAGTGCTCACTTCTCATACATTTGCTGTATTTTTGAGCACTTGGCCTCAACTTGATGTTTTTGTTTGTCAGCAGTGGAGCATAATTTGGAAATGGCATTATATTAAATGGTAAATTATTAAACTTCACGTCATGCAATTTGGTGTGAAATCATACTTGTGACTTCAGATTGAACTCTTGCTGTGCATGTGTTCATTCCATTTTGAAGTCACTTATATGGTTTGAGATCAAATTCACTCCACTTAGTTCAATAATCCTTATAAATTATACTTTCGATAATGTACTGTTGTTTTCACCTAAGTGTGGACAAGTGAGAAAAAACGACAGGTCTTTTCCACGGGTGGCAGGTGGTGGGTGGCGGCTAATGGATAGCGGGTAACGGGTAACAGGTGGCGGGTGGCAGCTAACGGATAGCGGGTAACGGGTGGCGGGTATTACGTATTAGGTAGTAGCACCAGACAATTTCGATTGATCAAAGTCAAAACAGTTTATATCCTAACTTCCACAAGTCAAATATGTCAAGGTATTTTCACCATACAAAACAATGGGTTATCTTGCCTTTTTGAGATGAGGTTCTCGCGGAGTTAGAGATGGCTTAACTCGTCCTGGCAAATGCTGCAACCAATCACACTGTCCGTATAGTGACAGATTCTTGTCAGAGTACTCAACCAGATAACATGCTCGCATAGTTCCTCATTGTTCACTTCGCTTACAATGGCAGACGAATACAGACTATCTCAATTTCTAATGCTCAGTCATTTCCCCGTTCGGGGCAATATTTATTCCTAAGTTATCAGTATTTTGATTGTGAAACTGCTACTCTAATTTTACGTACTTTGTTGTTTGAATCTTTTCCATTGGCATCTTGACAAAACCTGTTATGTGGCGAGCGGCTCCCCGCGTAGGCTCGATTTCAAGCCACTTTTAATTCCGGAAAAAAACCCCGAAAAATCTACTCCCCGTGGTGAAAACAGCTTATTATCCAGCAAACCAGTAGATCGCGTATCGGCGGATGGTACGCAGTTGTGTTAGCTATAAGACTAGTATTGCGTTTACTTCGGACTGGTTAAAGGAAAGTGAGTTTAACATACCACTCTTTAATGGATTTGGACTGTGGATCAGGATGAGGGAGAGACCTAGGCATTTTGATGACTTCTGAATATGAGGTAGGTTTGCTAAATCAAAAATTCTGGAACCTTTCTTATTCTTTGATCTCCTTTGTGTGTGAAAAACAGGAAAAAATGGAACGTGTCATATCAACACTGCTTTTGAAGATCTCAGCTGTTGTTGTAAATGGATTTATTTATTGATTACCAATTTCTACTTTGAAAACATAAACACGGAACTGAACTAACGAAAGATGCATGTATTTTATTATATATCTTAAGTTAGTTTTATATCGTTATTTTAATGATTTTTTTTAAGTATTTATTTTTTCTAGAAATTAGTCATCACGGACGTAGTGTTTCACGTGCATAAAAGTATGTAATTATCAAATAAATAATAATTAATTACAAATAAAAATTGTTGTTACGTCACCCGCCACCTATTACCTGCCACCCGTTACCTGCCGCCCACTACCTGTTACCCGCCACCAGTTACCCGCCACCCATTACCCGCCACCCGTTACCCGCCGCCCGTTACCCGCCACCCGTTACCTGCCGCCCGTTACCCGCCACCCATTACCCGCCACCCGTGGAAAAGACCTGCCGGAGAAAAAAACATGTTTTAATTGGGTGCAAACATGACATGCTTAGCAGCCAAACATTTGAAGATTTACAGCCGTTAAGCAAACTCTCGTGCCAATATTTATAAATTTGTTGGTATGTTTTCAATAGACAATACGGCCGCAACTTCAAATCAGGCATTTCTGTATCCAAGGATTTAAGAAATGAGGTAATTCAGATGGCGGCTACACGTCCAATAAAAGATATGTGAAAGGTATCGTATAAATCGTTCTACGATACACAAGTACGATAAACAATACTGCGTGAAAGTTTGGCTAAAGGCTGTAAAACGTCAAACGTTTGGCTGCAAAGCATGTCATGTTTGCACTTAATTAAAACATGTCTTTTTCTCACGTGTCCATGCTTAGGTGAAAACAATGGTAAATTCTATTTAAAAATGTTATGTACATTGGTTTCAGGCATTGGCACCAGAGACAGCTCAGGCAATTGACAAAGTGATAGAAAATCTTAAGAAATGCCAGACAGGGGAAATGTGGTTCACATTTATCCTGGACGATATAGGTGGTAACAGCTTCATTGAGAATCCACATGCCCCGGCAAGTGATCCCAATATGACGGTTATACATTACACCAGGAGCCCATCTCAGGATGCCAAACTGGGAATATCTGGAGAAGAGAAAGAAGATACGAACTCTTCAGAAGGTATTTGGAAGTTTCTACGTTAGAAAACTGTCATCCAATTTACTAGTCTTCAAGTTTTTCCAACACGTGCAATTGTGGTTTACTTTTCAGTTAGTGAGAAGCCAGATGCTGAGAACTCCTCTGACCGTTTAAAAGATGAGGTAATAATTAAAACCTTGTGTGAGTGAGAACTTAATTACTACTTGACATTGCTTATTTGTTCACTGACAAATCCACACCGATTTTCACTGTTTTTATTAATATTCTTGATAAGTAATTAATTGCTTTGAAATGCATAATAATTTTGAATACTAAAAATGATTGGTAGAGACAAAAACTAATGTTAGTTTTTAATACACAGCGTTTCGGTGTCTTCATGATGACATTGTAAGGTGAAAACTTGGTTGAAAAGTTATTTATTAGAGAGAAATCTCAGTCTCTAAATGTACAAAGCGTTTCTATAAACAAGGCTAAGCTCTTTACAATTACCAACTGTCTTTATGCCAATTCAGTCGATTTATATTTACCTCACTTGTTCAACCTAGCTTTCATTTGACCATGGCATCATAAAGACATGGAAACGTTGAATCTTAAAAACTAGCATTTTTATTAATATTAAATAATTATTATTATTATTATAGTAATTATTAGTTTTATAAGACTTTACGAACTCAAGTGGCGTAAGTAAATATAGAAAGGGTGTTTTGACTAAAAGAAACATTTGTAATTCATTTTTATTTTCTGCCTTTTTATACAATACTACTATTGCCACGAATCATTAATGTAAATGGCATCCAAAATCATTGTGAGAGAACAAAAATATCAGATTTAAATTTGAGCCTTGATGATTACTTGTCATCGACATCAGTAACATTGGCATTTTTTGAAACCAAAAACTGCAATCCACATTTGCCCAGACTTCTCAATCGCTATGAGTAATACTGGCATGGTCATCACCTTGAATGACAAGCCAAATACCCGGATTCTCCACCATTTTAAAGAACTCAGTTTATACAAGCACTTGCCACTTTCAGCCAGAAAACTCTAACTGGTACAAAGGAACATTATATCAGCTACAACTTTATTGATTAGCTAATTGATTTTATACAGTTTTTCTAACAAAGTACCGTATTAACTTGAATATGCGCTGTGGTGCTTATATAATTTTCTGACTTTTTGGTGCAGCACTTATTCGGGGTTGGCGCTTATTTGAGGCAGGACTTGAGACTAATGGTAGCCAAATAGCCACAAACCAGTAGAAATTCAGTTTTGGCCAGTAGGCTTTCGATTTCCACTAGCCACTTTGGCTAGTAAACAAAATGAAATAGACCGAATTAGTTTGTCGTGGCAAGGAAGACATGTCGGAATTTTGTAGTAGACATATCATGTTACCAGGCAAGAACTGTACAGCTTGTATGGAAATTTAACACTGTTTACTTTTTAATGTATGGCACGTAAATGGATTACTGAACAGGTTGTTATGTTGAAAGAAATATTTAACATACAAGACAGTATTTTCTGTATAAGCACTCACCAATACTCTTTTTGATGAGATTAATAGAACAAAGCATTACCAAGCTAACATCAACGCTTGGCTAGTAAAGAAATTTAAGCTGGTAACATACAAGTTGTCACTAGCCACAAGACTAGTATGTTGAAAAGTTAGTGTCAAGTCCTATGAGGGTAGCGCTAATAAGTCAGCACAATGAGGTGATAGCTTTTTTCTCTTGATGACTATTTGCTGTGCAAATTTATAGATTTTGTTCTGTTACTGAAGTAGCAAAAGGTAACATTTCTCATTCAAATACCAACCTCTGCCTACATCAGTTTCATTGGCTCGCTCCTTTCAAATAAGTGCCACATAGGCCATAGAGGTGCAGCACTTATGCAAGGGCAGTGTTTATTTGGTAGTGGCGCCTATTCAAGTAAATACCGTATGGGATAGATTCAGGTGAAGTAGCTGGTGATGTCGTTTTTTGCCAGCTCATATTAAACAATAGCTTCAGTTCTACTCTTTTAACAATAGCCTGTTTTTCCATTACATGCCTATGCAGATTGCAGATACATTGATCATTTTACTGATGAAGAGCCGAGTAGAGCTTGAAACATTTAAAGCTTAGAAATATTTTAAAATTAGAGACAAAATAATACATTTTTTGCATTAGGTCTTATAGATATTTAGAGTACTGTGATGGGAAAGCTATGGAAACTTCATAATAAACTCATTTCTACTTAATTCTGCAGGTGTTAGTCTTCCAGAGCAACTGCTCAAACTGCAATTCACCAGTGGAGACACGCATGAAAGTTGTTGGTATCCTACATTTATGATTTAGTGACCATGAAGTGGTTGACATGTCTGACTTGTAGCTCTACGTTTAAGAGTTTGAACCCTGCCAGGCCATTATTGTCTCTGCCAACTACTTCTTTGAAGCAAATGATATATGGAGTTCTATGATTAAAGATAAATCTTTTCACAAGCCTACAGTAAGTGGCCCATTGAAGGTAGACGAGTGCATATCTCTGGTAGACTTTGACGGAACACCAACCCTATTGTAGGTTAGCCCCAAGCACAAGCTGGTACTCATTTTACCAACCTCGTAAGGGTGGAAAGCTGAGTCAACTTTGGCGGAAAGAAGGGGTTTGAACCCAGGACCTTGTGGTTGGAAGGCAGAGATCTTACCACTGCGCCAGCCATACCGCTGCTAATTATGGGGATGGGGACAGACTAAAGTTTTGTGGCATGGCCAATTTATCTTCAGCACTAATCTAACCATTTGTTTGAAATTAACAGTCAGCTTTAAAATTTATGGACATCCCTGTTTACCTGTTAATTTTCAGCTGAATTGGCTGCATACAAAATGTGAATCAGTCTGCTTTTGTTGGTATCTTGCCAGCAATCGATAATTTGCATCATGTCCAGGGGAAGTCAAAGACTTGCATAAAATGATTTAATTAAACTGGGGTTAAGTGTCAGTCTTGTTAGCCTCTGAGCCTTAGAAAAGGATTTACAAGATATTACTTACTGCTTCTTTTAAAGTTTGAAAATGTACGTAAGTTGGTTGGATAAGACATCAGTGAGATTCAAAGGTGGAAAATTTTTTCAGACAACTGCTAGTTTGGGCTAGCAAGCCCTCATCAGTACTAGCCCAGACCCACAAACTACTATGCCAAATATCTCTTTAAATTAATTTGAATTAATTTAAATTATTTGACTTGATCGTTAACTTAATGATCATTGTTGCTGTACTGGTTTTAGTACCTGACTTCAGAAATATTTGTAAAGAAAAGAGATAAACAAATTAATGAAAAAGAAAAGTTTCAACCATGTTTTTGCAAAAATATATCAGCCGGCAGTTGTTGAATCGATCTCAAAACCTGGTAGCTATAGTCTCTCGAGCTCGTAAGTGACTTTTTTCAAACGCAAATAGTCAAATAGGGAGGGCAGCGTAAGTGATACAGGGATACCCCCAGGAAATTCGTGAGAAAACCCCTATCCCTGTATGGGAATCTCTTTCAAGAGATTGTGGCGCCAGCAGAAAAGCCATGCTAAGCAGGATTTTGACCTGTGAGGAAAGCAGACTTGATCGTCTGGACGAAAAGCGGGGGCTTTGGAAAGGAAAGAATTTCACAGCTATCAGCAGGTCTTTCCTGCCCCTGTTGAGGGCGCATTTGTGCCTCTGAATTTGGCCCTAAGGTAAATTTCATTAATCCCGGACATCAGACTTTGATTATTAACTGGCTATGTGTTTTCATTCAAATGAAATATGCTTCATTTTCTTGCTTGCAAACATTGTAATGTAATGTTATGTACTGATTGGTTGCTCAAATGATGTAAGGTCTAAAAAATATTACTGGACGTTGGTATCACTTTGTTAAGGTTATTTGCTATGATTGTTATTAAATGTTCCTTTACAAGTACAAAAAGTTATTCCACACTTCAAGGAAGTGATAATCATGGCAACAACATGTGACTCCTGCGGTCACAGGACCAATGAAGTCAAGGCTGGTAGTAAGTACATTGTATAAACGATTTTATAAACTGTCATTTGACATAATACTAGACCAGCCTTTCACTATATCTGAGACCTCTATTTGTTTGTATACATTACCATTGATTTACAACAAATTGATACAAGATTACAATCTTTTTTCACCTACAAATAGGTGGGCCTAATGTAGGCAGAGGAAAATGTATAACAAGGTGCATCAGAAAATGTATATGTAACTAAGTACATCTAACAGTTACAACAATAAATTCAACATTGTTGTAATAGCAATTAATATTAAAGTATTAATTAAGTGTTCAAAAGTAAAATTTAAAAAGATTAAATAGTAGTATAAAGTATTTCATTACTTACTGAATTACACTAAACGGGTAGACGTAAACTAGATGATATTGGAGAAAGGTTTGTAAGGAAAGTGACGTGAAACTGCATGAAGCAGAAAGCAGACACACTCCACTCACCATGTGACAAATCAAATAGATCTCCATTTTCCTCCAGATGAAAACAGAGACTGTGGCTTTAGGATCGGGGAAAGAACGCGCAGTTTGTCACAAGCTAAGAATAACATAATCAGTGACAAACTGAAATGTCGTAAATGAAAATGACGATATTAATGCATATTTAGCTGAGTAGTGAGGCACAGAGCACACAGAATTGGTGACAGTTTCTCAACCTCATTTCTCAGGAGCTCTAAAAATAGAAAATTTTGGACCTCCATGGCTTGATGGGCGACCGCTAAGCTATCACTGGCTGTGCAAGTAAAAGAATTGTGTTGGGCTGAGAAGAGACAAACTGTTTGTTATCCTTATTCCATTTTCTCTTTCGTCCGAAAGAAAGAAGAAAACGAAGTTAATGAACCCTTACAGTATAAACATTATCTGTCTGTATCGCTGTTCATCTCAAAGTTTGAAATGTGATGTCATAAAGTTCCTATTTTCAGAGTTTGCTTTTATCCAGAAGTGAAAAACACACTTGTGACCAAATGAGGATTAACTGGTTGTCTTTATGTCAACAAGAACTCGAAATTCTTGGACAAATGAATGGTACATTGTGTATCCGATTTTTTGAAAAGATTAATATTTAGAAATTCAGTAGTATTTGTTTAAAATTGATAATATCAGGCAGGATGATATGAACCAAACCTAACTAATTCACATAATTTTGCATGATAATTGTTCTGTAGCCGAGGTCATAGCACCTTGCAAGGATACTTAATTACTTAATGTTTTGCAGGTGGAATTGAACCTAAAGGAACGAGAATAATCTTTAACATAACAGATGCTGAAGACTTAAATAGAGATGTGCTAAAGGTAATTAAAGCTAATGAAATGGTGCAGACACATGCTTGACTCTGGGACAAATAGGATGATCCACTCTGTAACAAGAGGATGATCCACCCTTTAACAATAAGATGATCCACCCTGTAACAAGAGGATGATCCACCCTGTAACAAGAGGATCATCCACCCAGTAACAATAGGATGATTTATCCTGTAACAAGAGGATCATCCACCCTGTAACAAGAGGATGATCCACCCTGTAACAAGGGGATCATCCACCCTGTAACAATAGGATGATTCACCTTGTAACAATAGGATCATCCACCCTGTAACAAGAGGAATATCCACCCTGTAACAAGAGGATCATTCACCCTGTAACAATAGGACCATCCACCCTGTAACGAGAGGATCATTCACCCTGTAACAAAAGGATCATCCACCCTGTAACAAGAGGATCATTTACCCTGTAACAATAGGATCATCCACCCTGTAACGAGAGGATCATTCACCCTGTAGCAAAAGGATGATCCACCCTGTAACAAGAGGATCATCCACCCTGTAACAAGAGGATCATCCACCCTGTAACAAGAGGATCATTCACCCTGTAACAATAGGACCATCCACCCTGTAACAAAAGGATCATCCACCCTGTAACAAAAGGGTCATTCACCCTGTAACAAAAGGTTCATCCACCCTGTAACAAAAGGGTCATTCACCCTGTAACAAAAGGATCATCCACCCTGTAACAAAAGGATCATTCACCCTGTAACAAGAGGATCATCCACCCTTTAACAAGAGGATCATTCAACCTGTAACAATAGGATCATGCACCCTTTAACAAGAGTATCATTCACCCTGTAATAGGATCATCCACCCCTTAAGAAGAGGATCATTCACCCTGTAACACGAGGATCATCCACCCTGTAACAATAGGATCATCCACCCTTTAACAATAGGATCATCCACCCTCTAACAATAGGATCATCCACCCTTTAACAAGAGGATCATCCACCCTTTAACAATACGATCATCCACCCTTTAACAATACGATCATCCACCCTGTAACAATAGGATCATCCGCCCTTTAACAAGAGGATCATTCACCCTGTAACACGAGGATCATCCACCCTGTAACAATAGGATCATCCACCCTGTAACAATAGGATCATCCACCCTTTAACAAGAGGATCATCCACCCTTTAACAATAGGATCATCCACCCTTTAACAATAGGATCATCCACCCTCTAACAATAGGATCATCCACCCTTTAGCAAGAGGATCATCCACTCTGTAACAATAGGATCATCCACCCTTTAAGAAGAGGATCATTCACCCTGTAACAAGAGGATCATCCACCCTTTAAGAAGAGGATCATTCACCCTGTAACAAGAGGATCATTCACCCTTTAACAAGAGGATCATCCACCCTGTAACAATAGGATCATCCACTCTTTAACAATAGGATGATCCACCCAGGGATAGCCCTTCTTATATAATGAAAGAATGAAATACCCTGTAACAAGATGGTCTATCTGCAACGATAGGATGGTCCACCCTGCGAAAAAAAAATTTAAAAAAACCCAATGATAATAATAATAATAATAATAGTAATGACTTTAATCAAGCTTAATGGGCAATAACAATTGAAAAACTCGAGTTTTCAATGGAATTATTTAAAAACGCGTAGAAACGGAATATGATTTATGTATGAAAATGTTGTTAGATTGTGCAGAGATTAAAAGGGCAATTTACCCTGGCTTGGAAAGGACGATTCACCCTTAATCAAATAGTGTCCAGATGTTTCATACTTTAGACATTTTATTCTCAGTTGTTTGTACTCAAACACCAATAGAATAAATGTGTGTATGAAATGATGCCAATTCACTAGACATACATTCTGTATGAAGAGTCCAGTAAACTCGCATCTTTAAAATACTATTTTGTCGTCATTTGTTGCTACTAGACACTTGGAATTTGCTAATCGTTCTCTTGTGTGCATCACATCTTGTAGATTTTTGAAATTTCTTTGCTGTGAATCGTAATCTGTTCTTGTTGACTAATTTCATTCTGGCCGTTTAACAGTCGGAAACATGTGTGGTGGAAGTTCCAGACTTTGAATTTAAAATGCAATCTGGGACCCTTGGTGGTCGGTTCACAACATTGGAAGGGCTGTTGACGAACATAATTGATCAGGTAAGGTAACTTTATTTCTTGATGGCCACGGTTGGTGCTAAAGGAAGCTTCATGAAAAAATTTTATTGGCTAATACTTTACTACTTTAAAAAAAAAAGATTAAAACCTTCCGTTCATTAAAATTAATTTTGCACAAAAAGTTTCCCAAATAATGTAATTAAATGATTTTTACTTGTTTTGTTGAAAATTTGAACAGTATTTTCTAAGAACTGCAAATGAAATTTTTCCTAAAGAAGAAATTGTTGCTTGAGTTTTGGCTTAACCCAGGGTTAAAGTTAATCAGCCTTTGGACAATCCAGCTGTCTTATGATCCTGTCAATGTGTCTAATTTTCAGGCCGACTGACTGGCTACAATACGGCAGCCTTTTAGTAAATGGGTACTTTAAAATTTAATATTGGGTTGGATTTTATGTATTTTATTATGTATTAGTTTTAAAGTGCTACTATGATGAAATTTCTAAAAATTTTCTTCCTCACGCATTTGCTAGTTTGTTCCCTAAAATAAAGTCTCGCTCGTTCTTATCGTTGTATTTTGAAGGAAAGTGTGATTGTTTTACATTTAAAACAACTTAATTGTCCGCCATTGAACCGCCATGTTCTCGCTGCGTGGTTACACATTTTCAAGGCCAGGCTACAATGTTATAACATGTGACATCATTTCTCAACTCGCAAAACTCCTGGACGAATTCAAACTCTCGTATTCGTCGCCAGATGAAGACATTTTAGACGGAAACAATCGTAACAATAAACTATTAGATGAGTAAAAGACTCTGTTTCTTCTGCAGATTCAAGCAAGTGTGTTGAGAAAATGACGTCACAGCTCGTAACTTAGATATAAGTTTTTAGTGTGTTGCCGCTGTAATCGCAGGCTCAAAAAGGAACATAAATCTCTAATGGTGGACAAAAAACACCGTTACTTCTGATGGCGATATTTTTGTTATATGGACTAAAATCGTACAGATAGGTATGAGCAACCAATGAACAGTTTCAAGTGCATATATTTCTTTTTGGAGATGTCGAAATTTCATGGTAGTGGCACTTCAATAATATGAATACGTAACAAAATTACTAGATTTTGATTAGCAGAGAGCAGCGCTGTTTTTTATAAGCACAGTGCAGAAAAGTTAACTCAATGCAATTTACTCACAGAATTTTCGCTTTTGACTGGCTTATAAACAATAGAGTTTGGTAAGAATCAATCAATTCCTTTGTTTTCGTGGTGTGATGGTTGATACTTAAAGAATGTTGCAAAATGCCGGCGTACAAAGCAGACGTTATGTATATTATTATATGGCAGGCTCGCTGAGCGGGCAAGTTGAATCGAATTCTGTGTTCTGATTGGTTACACGAGTGGGCAAGATAGGCCCATCTTCCCCACTCGGATTGCCCGTTTTAGATGAGATTCGTAAATTTCACTTCGTCAACAAAAACCGACAAATACAAAAATTAAAACGCAAAGTGATATGAAGACATGGAAGCGTTTTTGTCTCACGGAAAACAGTAGTAAAGTGGAATCCTTTGGCCATGTAATGAATCCTTTATTGAACAAGCTCGTTCGATCAAGATGGCTGGACATTGGCCTCATTCTCTTTTTACATTTTCATGGACCACGACTTCGTCTCGGTCCATAATAACGCAAAAAAAGAACTTGGCCAATATCCAGCCATCTTGACCTTACGCCTGTTCAATAACGCATATTTATTGGAAAGTAATAACACGACTTTTCTCATTCAATTTGGAAATAATTAAAATTTTACCTACTTGTGCAAAATTTTTTCCAAACTGAACTAGAAGTCGGGTGACTAGCAATACACTTAAAGATGTGCAGTTAATCATACTCTAAAAGGTGGATATTTGTCAGGAAAGTTTTGAACCTACTCAGGAAAAAATCAGGGAATTTAATGTTCATGGTATCATGGGAGTCCTGTCATTTGCAGTAACAACAAACATAATGTATAGTCAAAGGGAATCTTTCTGCTTAGAAGAAAGAAAAGGTTGTACTGTAAGTATTTACTCATAGATGTTTATTTTGTTATTTTGCAGCTTAAAACCGTGAATCCATTTGGATTTGGCGATAGTCCTGCACTTCATGACATGTCAATGAAAGACATTATCACGAAACTTGAAAAGGTAGTCGTGCACAAAGACATACTAACATTAGGTTCCAAGGAAGCTCAAACTTTTAATGTCTATTTGTATTTTTTTTAGTTTTTATTTGTAGTGTTAAGTGTCGTTCAGCTCTATCACTAAGTTTGTAATGCCATAGGTGAGATAACAATAGCACTGAATGATGCACTGAAATCAAAGGCCATCTGACATTGAGGGAGTCAGGAGTCGAGTGTCTGGTACTTGTGCCATCGGACCTTTAACCCAGGTTTGAAACCTGGGATTCGCATGTTGGCCAAGATTTGTCTAATCTCAATCTAACTTCAAGGG
This sequence comes from Palythoa caribaeorum, assembly GCA_026546465.2. Taxonomy (NCBI): domain Eukaryota; kingdom Metazoa; phylum Cnidaria; class Anthozoa; order Zoantharia; family Sphenopidae; genus Palythoa; species Palythoa caribaeorum. Next base: position 33 of record JAOCNB020069358.1, on the reverse strand, counting down.
TTTTCTCTGTCACTCTGGTTTTCCCCCCCCCCT
>JAOCNB020069312.1:0-12567 GCA_026546465.2 Palythoa caribaeorum | reverse complement strand
TTTGAACAGGAAATTGTGTAGTAATTGCTTTAAGTGGATTTACCAACTTGTAGGTAAGGCCTGTCAATCAAAATCAGTGAAACATAATAGCCTTTGTTCAGCTTAACAATGATTGACATCTCCGAAGTTCACTATCAAACTTTTCCGAATATTCATTATCCAAGATAGTTGACACGCTTCCGCCAGCCCAGCGAATCACGTATCGAGAAAAAAAACATATTGTGATTTAGATTAATATGAATCATTAAGCCAGATGTCCAGAGAACAATAGCCATTCTGCTCTATTGAGTGGTGGCTAGAGGTGCAGAAGCGCGAAAGAGTCAAGTGCTGTATTTGTGTTTGTTTTTATTATAATAATAATAATAATTTATTAGCTTTCCCCAAGGGGCTTTTCAAAACTAATTTACAAATTTATTTAGTTTTAGTTTAGAAAATTGGTAGCAGATCCGCATCTCATACTAGTAGTTGGGTACAGTTTATTTAATTTTTTCATGATTGGTTGTTTGTTTTTTTGTTTTGGTATTGTAAAGTTTTTTATACTTTTATTCAAACTTTGAGACTATAAGTGCATTTTGTTAATTATTAGTGCAAGTTTTGAAATAAATAAGCAATGTTAAATTTCCCATATGGCATTTTGACAGTTTTTATTTCTATGTAATATTTTTAATAATACAAATTATATTACCAGACATATATTGGTCAGTCTTCACTTCAATGAAAACATACAAAGGAAGACATATACCAACTCAAAAGGAGAGGAATGTCTGAAGATCAGCTGGCCAAAGTTTAAATTGGGAGAGGAAGTTGTACAGAAACTTGCAGTGCCACCTTCATATGGTATGTACTTTAGTGAGTAGGGAATATTTGTCATTGGCTACTTCAAATGTCAGATATTTGCAATTTACAATCAATTTCATTTCAAACCAAAAGGATGATTGATTTCTAAAACATGAGATTGACTCGTTTTATTACATTTGCTGCAGGCTATGTGGAGGAGATAAAAGAACTTCTATTAACTATGTCAGAGACCAAAATGAAGCAGATCTATGAGAAATACTCTTCAAAAGCTCCAGATCCCATGAACACGCAGTTTCCAGACAAGCTGTCAAAGACAGAGGCTGTAAAACAATATCATGCACGAAAGCAGTTGGTAACAGAGCTTTTTCCAGTTGGTAAGTTAATGATTGAGAGTACCAGTAACAAGATAAAAACTCCATGACACAGATATGATCTAAATAAGATGCAAATTTTCCTACTGGAAAGTTAACCTTCTCTTAAACATGCTTTAAAAAAGAGCTCATTTCCTAAATGCTCAGTAGCTCCTTTTTACATTAAGACCATGCTGTTTTTATAAGACTAAATTAGTACTAAATTAGGAGAAATGATTTTTTTCTGTTACCTGTCTCTCTTGTGGTGTCAGGTACATCAGGCCTCATCCAACTGTTGATTTTAATGCTTATAAATAAATTATGCCCATTGTTGAATTAATGTTGGTAGGTAATGCTATTAATTTTTTTACTGAATTTCAGCTGAAGAACAAGCAAAACTAGATACAGAAACTTCACAGAGCTTGAGCAGGCTACAGCAGAGAAACAAAACACCACGGCATTGCAGAAAGTGCAACAGGCCGATGAAAGGACACAAACAAAGTGATTGCCGCAAGGAATAACAACTTTAATTTTCTTTTGGGCAAACTAATAAACCTGTTTGTACAGCTTTTTATAAATGAAATCCTTAAATCTTATTTAAAATATTTTATGTCTCAATAGTTTTGTTCTAACAGTTAGATTCTCTGAAGCCTATTTTAATTAGTATTAAGTTCCTTCTTTCTTACCAATTCAGAAGCTTGGAATTATTGCATATATTTCTGGTTTTGCTGGCAACCTGAGTTGTACTAGTGTGACAATGAATTTTGTTGGCCCCTGGTTATCAGACAGCATTTTGACAAACCCAGTATTATCTCTGCCATCACACATGAAGTTTCAATTTAAGTCAAGTGCCAACCTGCCTGAAGTTTTGTTACTCGTTGAATAAGTTAAGCATAGTCACAATAAATGACTGAAAGTGATCAGTTTGTGTCAGTTTCCTTTGCCTTCTTAACACACCTACATGGTTAAGAATTTCATAAAAAACCTTGATATCCCAAGGTTTAAATTAAATAGGAACGATTCATTGTGGAGGGAGGTTTTCTGAATTAATTCTTATTAACTAGTTTTCAAGTAATATGTAGATCAATTGTTGACATGTTGCCAAACTCAAAATTTTTATTAATGACAACATATCAACAATTGATATACATATTGCTTGAAAACCAGTAAAAATTAATTAAGGGGAATGGGGGTATTTACCCCAAAATAAAAAAAACCAAGGATTTAAAGTTTTTTAAAGAATATATTAGTTTCTGGCAGATGTACAAGAGATCAAAGTTTTTGGTTAGAAGTCCATTTGGTCACTTTCTTTATTTAATTGGGTGGCTCCTAAGGGGGCCGGTTTTATTTATGTGAGAATCTGATATCAATCTCATCTTGATGTGGCCATGTAACCCTGATGATTGTGTGTACAAAACCTGGTGCGGATATGGTGATAAATACATGATGGCAGTGGCCTGGTTTTTTCCCATCCCATGTAGCCACACAGCCATCTCACAAGCCATCTGTATGCAACACATCTAAGGAACCTGTAAGAAGAAAACAGGAATTCAATATGGATTCAAAGAAAGAATCTTCGGGACTGTCAGTGAAAAAAGAGTGAAAATATTGTCAACATTTTTTAATTATAATTCATTTAATGTTATGACTTACTAGGGTGTTGGAGTAAAAATATTTTAAAAAATGTCAAAAGAAAACCCATGATTTTACATATATGTATGTTCAATAATACCTTTTCACAGGGATATTTTTAATTTAATTTTATTATAATATTGCAATTTACTGGGTTGGGATCGTACACCCGAACATATAAAATTTTTGCCAAAAGGTTAAAATATTTTATATAAAAAACATAGCTTACTACAATTGTGAAAAATTGAGCTGTTTTACGCGCCGTTCCGCTCACTAGCACGTGTAAAATCATGAAAAATTCTTTTGTATAAATTCGTTTTCAAGATCGAAAACACAAATATATACAAATCTTCAACGTCGAATAAGATCGTTTTTTCATTTTGCACTTACTTGTTTTCAGATTCTCCTGCGCGGCGGCGATAACTCTTTCCATTCTGATGCCTCAGCAGAGGAGCGACCATTGAAAGGACAGATCTGCTCGTGTGATGTGCATAATCTTCATGTTCTATAATACAGTTTATCCTCTCGATAGAGCCGTCGAACACAAGTTTCCCGGTTATATCAACGACTTCTCAACAGCAGCGGAACTCTAAAGAACCTTGAAGATTCTCGAGACAGCAGCGCCCACATTTACACCTGTTTTGTGAAACGAACGGTAAAACGAACGAGTATTTACGATGAGCTGTTTACAGACTCTCGAAAAAACGTCTTTTCAAAAAGAATAACGATAAATGAATAAATAAAACTTTACCATTCCTCAAGCACAATTTCCTTTAGAAATCTCTTTTCCAGAATGGCTGGTGTTAAGCCATCTTCATCAACATCTTGCTCCTGATCTTCAACTTGTTCACTCGATATAGCAAGAGGTTCGTCTTCATATGGACGGCATCCTCGTACAAAAGTTAGTACTGACATTTCATCTTCTGAACAGTCTGATTCACTGCTGAGTTCTATTGAGTTAACACTGGACTCGGAATCGGAATCGGAATCGCTTGACATCTTACTTTCTTTCAGATTTTGCATTCGACGACACAATGACTTCAAACTGCTGACCCTGTCACCTGGAAATATCTGCACAACTTCTTACGTCACAAACCCTTAGACTCGTTCCCAGTCCATTAGCCAAAAATCAAAATTTCGTGGAATTTGTCTAAAAAAATGCACCTTTGGATTTTTTTTTGGCCATTATGAGTTTTGATTATGTGTTATTTACATCAAGGCCTATAAAAAAATGCAAAAAAAAATTTCGTTTCATAGGCACTTTAACAATGAATAATTAAAATATGCACGTTTTTGCTCATATTAAATAAGTAAGTTCTATATTAAATATATATTTTAGTTTGAATGCCTAGCCACAGAGTTAACCGTATTTTGAGAATTTCATACGCTCACCTGCCATTTGAAGAATGAACGAATTGGAAATTACTTGTGTGGGGTTGACTGGCGATTCGTAGAAAAGATTCTTAAACTTACGCTTCAGTGTTTGTGAACCACCAGGTGTCCCTGCCCGTCGCATGTTTGTAAAAAGTCTTTCATTCCCTTCGGCACGGTTAATACAACTGAAGCACCGGAGGTCTTGAATGCAGCTTTATTAGCTGTTTTACCACTGGCAGGGTTTTGGGTTTTGAGTCTATCCTTTTGAGGTGACAAAACCTCTCTTCTCTCACTGGGGTAGGAATTATGTTGAGAAGAGAATAATTGCTTATCGTCATCATCATCATCATCACTAATGAATTAACTTTCTATTGAAATTTTAGGAAATCAACTTAGGCATCTTTAAACCGTCATTAAGTGTGTTTACTTGATAATGTCTCAGGACCACATCCTTCTTGGATTTATGTAAGTTGAAGTTAAAGTTTTAATTTTTGATTTGCCATAAAAATTAATTAGTTGTTTACAAAGGTGTGTTTTAGAATGGCGAGGGGAACCACAGCAAAGCGCAAGGCTTATACGAGATGGACCCCATCAGGTAATTTCTGGAATAATTTGTAAACTGTAATAGGAATAGAAACATGGTTGGCTACTCCAAATATAGAAAGTATGAGATAATGTCATTCAAGAAAAGATGATAAAGAATAAGTAAATAAATAAATGCTGACGAAGTATTACTGGTTTTGAAATGTAAAAAGTTTACTTGAAAATGAAGACAATGTATTTGCAAATTGAATATCAATTGGCAAAGAGTTATACTTTTGCCCTGTGGTAGGAAATGGAAATTTGTTTTATATTTGTTCTGAGATTAGGTATATGAAATTGTTACAAGGTTCTTGTGTAATAGCTATATAATTGATTATTGAGTAAAAATATAGAGGTAAAGGCTTGAGGTAGTAAAGTACTTTTGAGCTGAAATAAGATTTTACTAATTTGAAAACGATATATACAATTATTTGCATTACAGTTTAGAAACTTTGAACCTCTGAAAGATGGGAACGAATACAAAGTAATCTAGTCAGATCATATTGAAGATGATTCAGAAGGATTTCAGGAAATCGAAATTAATATTTCAAAACAAAACGTCATTCATTTCGAAGACTTACAGGCCGCAAGGCAACTGCAAAAACCAAAGAATCTGTCACAGACGAACCATTCATAATGCATTTGTACCTCATCACTGGAATTCTGTTTTGAGGACTGGTATGTAAGGTCAGGGCAGAAAATGAATTTCTTTCATTGAAGTAACTGACAGAATCATTAATCGCTTTTCCCAACGATCAAACTGAGCTAACAATTGGTTTTGCGGTCATTGAAATATTACTAACCTCAATGCCACAGCATTGGTATTGGAATATGTTAATCATCTCCCCTTAGGGTTTTTAGCATTGTGTTTACCTGCAACTGGGAAATCGACGAGAAGAAATAAAATGACAAACGCTAAACAGCAGTTTAGAGAAAATACGAAAACACAAGAAAAGCCACACCACGTAGTGTTTGATTCACTTTTAACTCCCCAACAAATTGCTGGAAGTGAAGAAATTCACTGGATTTCTTGTTATCGACCACAAACATCTGTTGGAGATCGGCTGGTCACAAGTAATGCAATAATACTTTGTAGCGCTAAAACGGGCCATTCAGCAATCTTCATTGTCAGACAAGTCTTGATTTACTTGTACCCGGAAGGGTGCTATCTCGAATTTTTCACGCTTTTCCCACTTTCATGCATGCTCTCAACCACCAAAAGCTAAAACTGAGGCCAGAATAAATATTACTAAATTACATATCTAGTTCGGCACATGTGAAGTTCGACGTTTGCCCCAGGCCTAATCTAACCGTGTTACAGTCAAATTCAGCTTTCTTTATTTTTTACCATTTTAGAAAGTATGACATCAAAGTTTATTTAATCTAAGTCAGATTAAAACCGCATCCCATATATTAATACTTACTAATAGAGTTATACCAATTTGGAGCAAAATTCACAGCAACGAAACACAGATTCATTTCTGAAAGTTTTCAAATAAGAAAGATTCCAGCCAGGATTCCAGTTGTCTCTGTCAACCGGATGACCGAAAAAGTTGAGCCCTGCATATCACAAGACCTATTCAGAGACAGAGGAACGAAAGGAGGAATGACTTTCCTGCACCATACTTAGATCATCGAAATTTACGTTAACAGTATTTAGGTTGATAATTTATCTTTGTCTTTGAATCATTTTCAATCCTGGAAGTAGCATGATATTCACATCATAACCAAACATTTATTATGATTGTCTCCTCCAATCTAATTGTGGAGAAATCGAAAACGAAGGACAAAATATGCAATGAAAAATGTTACTTGCAGTTATCCCAGAATGATATAAAATGATGGTGTTTATAAGATGCATTGCATTTATACAAGGGGACCTGTTCTTAAGACTGCCGCGCTAATACTCATCGATAGCTGCCAATATTCATTGTCTCGTTTGCTTTTCGTGATATTTGCTTTCCACAGCACTGCACTTAGCAGTGGTGCTTTCGACTCAAGCTCGCTATTGAACTTCTTAAGCAAAAATGACGTCTTTCTTGCTAGGTGATCTTATACAACTTGGATTCTTCTAAAAACACATATCAGTACACTCACGATCTACTTAAGGTAAAATTACTGCACATACTTGCTTTAAGATTGGATTCTTTACGGTGGCCCAGAAGGCTCAACACAAATAAAAAAGAAAACAAACAAAAAAACAAAAATAAAAAAAGCAAAACACAAACTAAAAAACAGAACACCAATTAAAAAAAGCAAAACACATGTAGAAAAAAACACAAATTAAAAAATGCAAAACACAAACTAGAAAAAGCAAACGCAAATGAAAAAGCAAAAGACAAACAAAAAAGCAATTCGCAAACAAAATAGCAAAACGCAAATAAAGAAGCGAAATGCAAACAAAAAAGCGAAACGCAAATAAAAACGCGAAACGTAAACAAAAAAAAACTCAAAAAGCAACGCCAAAGAGCCTGGGTCTGAGTCACAACTGACCATAGCTATTTGAAGGCTCATTGTTACTAATTCAAACATGACGGAAAGTAATTTGCATTCTTTGATCGAGAGGTATTTTCATCAGGGATATGATAATAGGTTAATTCATTACTTTTTGAAATTCTGTGGCATTAAAATAAGCTTGGCTACCCTTTAAAGCGGCAACTTCAAGGTTATGGCTTACGCAGGAACAATGTGGAAATCGAGGAGGAAACACTTAAATGAATCATTAGAGAAGAAATGTCAGGGCCTGGTGAACTGCGGGGATACAGGGCGATTTGGCATTCGCTGAAATGAAATCATCATGTCCATGTTCCATGGCATAAGGTTGCTGAAATAATTAGGGAACTGAATCCTGCTGCGACACAACCTTGGCGATCCAGATGGTTGATAAGTCGGACTTATACCAGTTATGGTCCAACTCATGCAGATGGTAGGATTTTATTGCTTTTATTAGTGTGATACATCTGCGAGAATGTCTTTGGGGACAATTTCACAATTTTTTTTCATGGAACTTATCTGCGGTAAAATTTCTGTATTGGGGCGTACTATTTTTAAATCATGCAAACTAACCCTTCCCCATTTACTATATATGGGATGAAACTTGTTACATAAAAATTGTTAATGTACGTAGGGCTTTAGGGTTTGGGAAAGGGGGACTGTGCACTCGTCCCATAATTAAAAATAAGTAAATATTGCTATTGCTAAAGGGGAGTTACTGGAAACGACATTAATAAATGTTGTGTACCAATTTATTCACGACTTGGGTCAACACAAGTATTTTCCAATCATAAAACTTACCAAGAAAAACATTTGGTCCAAAGATGTCAAAGACTATCAATACAATGACCCCATACCTGGAGATATGTAACTGCGTAATTTTTCATTCTTTTTTATGCACAAAAAATAATTTTTCATAAAACATTAAACAAGTTAAGAATTTACTCTCTCAGTTCAAGCACCAGGCTATACATTGTATATTTTTTTGTTTTTATGGTAGTTAAGCAATTTGTATTTAAGGCTCGTTTACATGAGCAATTTTTATGTGACAACTTTCACGTAACAGTTTTTTTTTTGTGTGGGCAAGTAAAATGGTAAATTTTTATCATGACAAACACATTTGGATGAAAAGCTGGCATGTTAGCTTTTATGTGACAAATAAAAATTGTCAGATACTTAACGTTGTTTGTGCAAATGATTTAACACATAAAATGTGACAAATGTTTACACATTAATCCTAGTCCACCAACAGACAAATATACATACAATAAAAAAAAACTAACTTTGAACTGTTGTCAAATATTTGTGTTACCATGATAGATATATCAAGTTGTCACACAAAAGTTGCTTGAATGTGTGGATGAACCTTTAAATTGATTGGAATTTTATATTTATCTGGATATTTTCAAATTTGATGCAAAATATTGACTAAAATTACAATAATTATCTATTTTAAAAATAAAAGGAGTAATATTGACTACAAAATCAGTCTTTGTTGTTTGATATGAATGTTAATATTGGTAAGTAAAGGGTTTTTAGCACATGATGAATTTCAGTGAATAATATTTATACAACTAATTGTAAAGTTGAATGTCTGAAATCAAATTCTAGGAGTTTATGATTTTTTAAAAAAACTATGTTCCACAGCCAAGAAAAGTGAAAAATGTTTGTCATTAAAAAATTAGAATTCAAACTACAAAACATTTAGCTGACTGCATATCTGATTTCCTCGAGTAGATGCGTTGAATAATATTCAATTATGTTCGAATTTAAAAAGCCCATAGCTTTTCAAGGTATCATAACTTAGAATTTTCAAGAAGTATTTACATCAGGCAAATAATCTGCTGGTTTGTGAAAAGACTGTCTAATTGTTTTTCCATGTCTTGGGGGAAAAACAGCTCTTGCGCTTACAAAAATGGAAATGTCTTCTCTCTGGTTAACACGAACACGATGCAGTCGAAGAGGGTGGTTCCTAACTTCAACACTTTCTTCATCCACTACTGGCCTCTCGTCAAATGCAGGCTCTTCTTCCTTGTATCGGTCATTGATAGTGTAGTAATAAAATGGGAGAGTGGCATCCATTCTCTTTGTAAATTCCCTGATGTGATCAAAATATGAACACAGTATTATTTGACTAGATCTACTAATATTTTTTTTATGTTTTTGATATAACTGGCTCAACATGAGCAATTTACCACATAAATCTGAAATAAAGTAAACTTTCTCTTTCATAACAGTAGCACCAAAACAGGTATAATATATCTACGTAACATTTTTGGGTAGAATGAATATTTATAACAGTAAAATGAAAATATTTTGAGCATCTTTTAATAGGTAAGGAATTATGGTTATATCCACAATTTTTTCATTACTATTATAATATATTATAATTTAACATAACATAATAGTATGAAATTTAATTTATAAACACAAATGGAAATACCAAGTGCGCTTTCGTGCAGAAATCTGATATTTTCAGATATGAAGACAAGTTATATTCATATATGAAAATATCACTGTTGCTAATGGTACATAAAAAATTGCATAATTTGATGCAACACCTTTGTCAAACTCATTGGTGTTTATATTAAACACTTAACTTACTCAAAATAATTTTCAACACTTGAAGAGTATTTTTATGTTCCACTGTAAATTGTAAACAAAACGATGGGCAGATACAGGAAAATTTTTCCTCAACCACATTAAGAACCAATGAGATTTGTTACTGTGCCCTCTTATGAAAAATAACATAGCAATGTAATATAATTTAATGCCATAATTATGTTGTGATAATATGGCTATGAGCATTGAGGAACAGAAAATTAGGAAATGGAAATTTAACTAAAATGAGGAAGATAACTTAAATGACAGTACCTAACAGCTTTTGGCCAGTACTCCTTGAAATCCTTTAAAGTGAAGACAGTGCCAATATTTCGGTGCACAATACCAAAGAAGGTCTCCAAGTCATCTGTCCCACTGGCTCGTGGGTGTTCAGGATATCCTATTTCATAACTTTCCCTCCGTCGCATTTCTTGACTCTCTATATTGGTGGTTATTTCAATGACAGTTTCACGAGAAAAGCCTCTGATGTTTTCTATTGGCCTTAAAAATAATATATTTGAAAATACAGTTTAGAACCCCTGAACACTGTTTTGAACAGTACATTAACATTTTATTTACTAGTTCAATGGTCTGGATTGCATGATATAAATCATTAAAAACTGTAAATTAAATTATTCTTGCTAGACTCCTAAATAATGTTATATATATTCAATAGAAGTTTTTATCTTTCTAATTTCTGTTTGCCTGTGTTCCTTTAGGATCCTTTTAGGTATATTTCTGCATTGTTGTTATATGTACAACTTTTTTCCTAGTACTTTACCATTTATAATGTAAATTTAACTTCCCTTAACACTTACATAATGCATGCAATGATGGATTAACCTGATCATCTAATCTTAAGCATACCTATACTAAATAGTTTCTACTAACCATTTTCATATGCACACTAATCTCACCTATTGATGTCAATTGTGGAGAAATCAGTTACTTCTATGCCATGGCATCCATTCATCAAGAATGTAGTTCAACATGTTGTAATTGTAGTGGGATCGTTGCAGTTGTGTCAAACCTCTACCATCCGTCGCTTCATGCCAATTAGCAATAACTTCAACATAATGAGCTTCCTCATTGTGGCCATGCCTTTGAAGGGATTTAACAACAGCATATGAGAGCAACTTCTCAGCATCTTTCAGGCTCTGCTTTCGTTTCCCCACCAAAGCCGCATGGGTTAAACCACTTTCAGGATCTTTGAGGACATCATCAAAGGCTTCATAATTCAAGGCCTCACATTTACCTGCCCTAGTACTTGTGGCAATCCTCTTTAACACATGATTATGGTCACCTCTGTCATGTCTAGTAACACCTGTCACAGGGTCGACTTCTGGGTTGTAAAGATATAATGTAAAATCTGCAGCACCTTGTAATCTAAATTCCTTGATTGTATGACGGAAGATGCATGTTGCCACAATGGTCTGGAGCTTATCCTTAAAGCTTTCAGGGGTGTCTCTCCGAAATGGGTATGGGACATATCTGTCAGGTACTAATTTACATCTTAAATTTGTGGCAGCATCTTGCATGCTCATTGGGGTTTGGATCAGACCATGAATCTCCAGTAGGAGCTGATTTGGTATGGCAGGGTGAGGTCTCTGTACAATGGGGGATCCATCTGGTGCAACTAAGGATATAATTCAAAGTAAACAGTATTAATGTTTTGTAAGGTTTCCAGTAGTAATTGCCAACAAGTCAGTCAAGGAAAAGACCCCAAGGCTGACAAGGCGGCAGATTATAGAGCCAATGCATGTACCTATATCTTGTGTAGGCAGAAAAATTATTGATTGTAAGGTAATGTAATGTAACTATAGGAAAGACGTGCGAGGCAATCTTAGTATGAGATTTTGGTAGTGTAACATAAATTAACAATGGAAATTACCTCCCATCTTACATTTCTGCGATAATTAATGCAGCTAAGCTTGCTATGAAAATTTCTTTATCATTTTACACCTGCTGAATTTTTTTCCATACACTAAGCTCCTCGTGGATAGCAGGCAAACCAGCCCTTTATGGTGTATTAAAACACCTTGTTTATTTTGTAATAATTTTTTGAAGAGAAAAACATTTTCTGTTCATATTAGCAAGAGTTCGTAATACTGTAGCAAGGCGTTCACAAGGTGAGAGTTGACTATGTTTTGTGCTCATTAGCATTGGGCTGAGCTATAACTAGTTTTAATATAAAGAACATACAATTGATAACGAGAAGCATTTCTTTGACAGTTTTGATTGTCATCCTCTGCACACTTTGTCTTGCATCATGAATAAGCTGCCAAAGGTGTAATGCACGTGTCTCTCCTCGGGTCCGCAGACTACAAAATTCCCCATCAGTTGTAGTTCCTGTCAAAAAACAATTCATAAAGTTATTTAAATGAAAAGTGGTAATAATTTTATATCTCATTTCTCAGCTTCACAAGGCTCTCATGTCTTAAAAGATTTTGAAGCATACAAATCAACACAGGGCAGTCTAATGATCCTTTCATCTCAGCAATTTATCAACACACCACTTCTACCGACTTAACTACAACAAAGCAGTACAGCTGGTATGATAAAATATGATAAACCTTTATTTCAACAAAATAGTAGTTAAAGCTAGTAGCTTGTGGGGTCATGCATAAAATAAAATGACTACATGAAGTTGAATAATAAAGCTTTTAGATATATTACAAAATATAAAATATATGTATAATTAATTACTGTATGTGCCAGAGTAAACGCCCACCCGCCA
>JAOCNB020069253.1:0-12569 GCA_026546465.2 Palythoa caribaeorum | reverse complement strand
TGTCGGAATTATGGTCTCATCTTCCTTGGGATTCATGAACTCGTTGATTGTTTTCTCAATGAACCATAGTGGGTAGCCAGCGTTACGGAAAATGCTTTTGATATTTTTAAGTTCCGTGGCTAAGTTTGACGATATGCGTTTAGCTCTGTGCAAGGCAGTGAGAATAGCATTTCTTTTATAGCTTAAGGGTACTTGAGATGACCAGTGATTTGGGATTTTTCCAGGTTTTCTGTGTACGGATGTGGAGAATGAACCATCTTCATATCTGAATTCTGTGTCCAGGAAGTGTGTTGGGTTTTCTTCTACGGTAAATTTAATGTTTGTGTGATATGTGTTTAGTGACTCGAACAGAGTGTCTGGGTTGGATTTTGATCTTTTGGTAAAACAATCATCCACGTATCGATCGTAGAAGGGTGGAGCCAAGGGAGTCACAATGTCTTCTTCCAATTTACACATAAAAATGTTGGCTAATACTGGGGACAGTGGATTACCCATTCCACAGCCGTCTACTTGTTTATATAACTGGCCATTAAAAGAAAAGACGGTTCCGTGTGTTATTTTTTGTAGAAGACGCCTGAACACGCATTTACTGGAAAGCTGAGGTAGTTTATTTTCAGTGTAGATCTTATTCACGATGAATTCGATGGTTTCATTCAGGGGAACTTCCGTGAACAATGAAGACACATCGTAAGATACTAAAATTTCGTCATCCTCCAATGTGCGGTTTTGTAATCGTTGGGGAAAGTCTAACGTGTCCTTGATAGTGTAATTATCTTCAGCTAACGGCGCAAGGTATTTGCCAAAGTGTTTAGCTGCTTGATAGTAAAAAGTGCCACAAGTGCTTACTATTGGTCTTAGTTTGATATTTTCTGTGGTTATGTCTTCAAACTTGTCAAATTTGTGCGTTTTGGCCGTTTCAAAAAGGGTAGCAGGTTGATTGGAAGTTGGTCTGACATCCTCATATTTAAAATTGTCATTCTTGCAACCTTTGAAGTTCCGATATAGAAACGATTGGAAGGACTGGAGATCTTTAATGGTGTTGTCTTCTGTTCTCTCATACTTGTATCTGATTGATTGTAGTGATTGTAGCTGCCCTAACTGATCGAACTCTATAAAACTACAACACGTGAATGCTTTCTTCTTTGCTTTGATTTTTGTCTTCAAAACATCAGTCATCAACCGATAAACGCAATAAACACTGCAATTTGAAATTACATGAACAATGAGAATGCCGTTTTTGGTGTTACAGTATACTGTATGAACGGTTTTTTTTATGGGGAAACCACTGACAAGTGCATAAAGTTGTCTGTTTTTTATTGTTAATTGTAAAGAGTTATAATAATATGAATAATGTTAATAATTCAATTTAATTTATAAATTTTGCCCACATTTATACGGATTATCTACTCCCTCCTTGTTTTTCTTCTTGTTGTTGTAACAGCCAGCCACACAACAAGTATACCCACCTCTCAGCCATGACTTTGACTTTGAGATCGGCGAGTTTTTTTACCGAAAAAGTTGTTTGCTGAAATAATTTCTCAAAGACCGTGAATAACCCCATAAAGTGTGTTTATGCTTGTACTTTGCAGCCGCCGGGGTCGGAGTCGGTACGTTGGAGTCCTTTTTATACCTGAACTGTGACTTCGGGACGCTGGCATAATTTCTCGAAAACCGTGAATTACCCCATAAAGCGTGTTTATGCTTTATTCGTGACTTTATTGGCTTATTGCGATAACTCAAACTCAACTTAAACTTAACTCAAACTCAAATGAAACTCAAATCAGCTCATAACTCGATGATTGTCTATCTCAATTGAAATGACGATGAGTCGCTCGACAAAGAATTATCAACCAATAATGGGCCCATGAACAAAGTATCAAGTTCTTCGGTGGATATAGCCGAAAAGGGTAGAACTGTTGTGAGGCAGGAATAACATATCCAAAGTTTGGGCATGCCCGCCAAAGCATGGAGCTTTTTATACTCTTTTATCGAAATTCCGCCACATTTCATATGGTATTTGGAGATACAGGAAGAACATGAAACTTCACGGTAGTTTACGGCAGTAGTCCTCTGACATGCAGGACATTTGGACTTGTTTCCAGGATTACTTTCAACATCACCAGCTATCAGTAATAGGATATTGTATACGGCGACAGAATTAGTGTAGTATTGAGTCTTACTTGGTAGATATTTTCTTCTAAAGGTCGTCTTACGATAGTAGGTTTTTGCAGAGGCGAGTACAACATGGCGACGATTGTGTTCTGGCTGGCTTTGATTGAAGAAGCCTTGAGCTGTACTCTTGTACTTCACAAACAGATGATTTTGAGTCCCACGATTATTTATAAATATGTTATGGTGTGGTACATGAACTTCAGTATTTACTGAAGATGATTTAAACAAGGATAACCAGATAACTATAAGCAGCAAAGCATAAACGTGTCCGGCCGCCATGCGTAGTCAATATATCAAATATGATGGTAAAGTTATAGTTTTACTAGTACTTTGGAAATTTGGAGCAAACGTTTATCTTTACATGGCTTTACTAGGGAAGCAAAAATGAACAAGCATTAATAAGATTTGTACCTATTTTTCAGGAGAAGTAATGTTGCCTGGGATAGAAAATCTTTTCGAACGATTAAATTTTTAAGTGCTTGCTTTAGATAAAAACTGTTTGCCAAAGCTGGCGAGGATCTGCAAAAGATAGTCAAATAACAATTTGCCGATGCTTGCTATAGGGAAGCAAACTATATTGAAATGATATGCTCATTGCACGTGTATAGTATAAAGATGCAAATAATGAGTTTGTGCCACGTACCAAAAGAGATAATTTTTTTTCTGTGAACAAAATGTTATTAAAATATAACTGATTTGTGCGAGTTGGGAAATAATTTGCTATTAAAAGTTTATAAGAATTTACAACAATTTCAAAATTTAGAAGAAGAATTTTAACTATAAAATCACAACAGAGTTCCTAAAAACAGAGGCCCAGTAGACACTTGTTTAATTAATTTTATTTGTCTATTCAAAAAAAAAGTTAAGCTGAAAGACGAATCACTCGTTCATTATACTGATCAAAATTTTAGATATCGAAAATAATATATACAGTAGAAAATGTAGAGTTGCAAGAAGAAATTTCAAGTTAGGGAAGCGTCATATATATATCGAAGACTGAATTTTTACTATGGTGAAAAACCTAACGTGTACAATGCTTGGTATTTACTAATTAGCAGTTTATTCAACGGTCTTCAACAAAGTTCCATTGAAATGACTAAGGTAAATAAATGTTTATTTACATCTGCTGGCTTCAACTATCAATCTACCCTGAGCAAACTCAATATTGCAAACATACAAAGAGCAAAGTATCTGCTCGGACCGGTGATTTTAATTGCACAAGATGCTTTCTTAAATTTCATTATAAAAAATATTTAGATAATTTGATGCAAAGTCTAGAAAATTTGTTACACAAAAAAACTTTTCTACTCATAAATTTCCCGTTGAACAAGGTCGACATGTAAGTATACCAAGAGAACAACGACTTTGCAACATCTGCGATGACAAAGTCGTTGGGGACGAGTACCACTACCTATTTATGTGCAGGGAAAGTGCTCTTAAAGAACGTAGAGAAAAATTTTATAAAGGAAATATTGAACGTTAATGCAAACTTTGGAAAGTTCAATTATAAAACTTTCTTTTATTATATACGTTCGTTGAATGATAATTCTATTTTTAATCTGACTGTTAAGTTCATTGGAGATATTATGGAGAGTTTTTTTATCTAAAATTTGAAAGAAATACGTTGTACTTGGATTTAATAGAATAGTCTAGTATATTAAAACTAAGGAATAGCTAATACACATTTATTGGATACCCAATGTCAATGATGTAAACCAAATGTTTTCAAATATGTTAAAAGCGGTAGTTGTAGGTACACATGTTTATCGATATGGATCATCGGTTTTGACCACTATCTGACAAATAAGTGAAATTTGCTTTGAAATTTCGCATCACACACTGGCCACTAACAGCCTAATAATTTTACAGGTTTAGGATTTTTACAATGCTGGAAAAATCACACACTGATTGATAGAAGTCGTTCTTAAAAAGTTATCAATTAAAATATTTTGCTCTTGTTAATAATTTCTGTGTGTTTTGTTCAATTTGTTTTATTGTTTCAATAGTAAATTTCTATTTGAAACCTTTTTGTTTTTGCAAAATCTCGAAAAATTACATCTGTCGGCAATAAAAATAAGTGTCGATGGCCCAAAGAAAACATGCAATGTTCCTAACATTTACTTACGTGTGCAAAACATGATTCAAGTGAGAGCCCTATGGTCTCATGTCTGTCGCAAACGTTAGTAAGTCAAGTTTAGCGTCCACCTTGCATGAAACCTCGACTGATATAAAGTTATATCACCGTAATTCAAATCAATGGAAAGCAAAATTATTTAATGACATTTGCTCCCTAAATATGACGAGCTTCAAAATACAGTTCACGTCGAGAGCTCTCAGTGGGACACTATTCATTTTTAAATGGTAATTAGGTTATTACACGATAAACTCTAAGAGTCGGTCCTAAAGTCCCGTGGGAATTTTCTGATGAAAGCAAGCCACCTACCTTAAAATGATATGAAATTGCACAGATTGTGAGTAGTAATAGAGTAAGAGTTCTTGCCTGGCGTGATGCGGGATAGCCAGAAAGTTTAGTTTCAAACTTTAGTTTTGAATAGTTTTTAAATTGAATATTAAATCTGCTTGAGTAAACATGCCGGTGGGGGATTTGTATATGTTATCCTGAGGCAGATAAGATCTGATCGTTAGCCGCCCAATTTTTCCACCTAATTTTTATAATAGTACTCACGTACCGTACGAGGTAGCCCAACGCGATCGGACCTCCTCCTGAATATTTGGGACTCAAAAGCAACGTGAATTAGGGAATCGGACTAAATCTGTTGGAATTACCTCAAATTATTTGCCGACTTTCCACAAATAAGTGTTTTTTTCTCTTTTATTTGACTTTCATGACTAGCTAGCGTGATTTTTATCAATCTTTTTGTTCTAAAACTCACAATTTTTCAACAGAGATTAAGATATGCAAATCCCTCTCCGGCGTGTTCACTCAAGCAAATGTTTCCCCTATTTTATTATATGGCTGCCAATTTCTAGCATTATTTAATCCTTTTTAAATTAAAACACATTTGATTCAATCTTTCATTTACGTAAATTTGAATTTATCGCGAAGGAAAAGATAAATTTGATATTTTTTTAAAAAAAATACATTTGATTTGAGCATTTAACTATGTAAATTTAATCATGTCGAGAATTCCCTTTGATTTAAACTTTTAAAAGGTGTAAATTTAAACGTTTTCGTGAGGAGTGTCATATTTTTGGAATGTGAATTGAAACCGTAAAATATATATTTAAATTTAAACTCCTAATTGCATTTAATCTTCCTGCTATACCTACTGGTGATGAGTGGAAAGTGGCAAGCTTGCACGCAATGCTATTTGTCTTGACGGTCGCTATTTTCAGGTTTTGTCCTCTTCTTGTGTTTCGCTTTATTCCTCCCATACTTAAACCTGGAAACAATATAAAAACTTATATCAGCAAAAGGAGTTAATTCACTGTGTTTTTTTAATTTGTTGGCGAAAGACCTTTAAAGCCAAGAATAACATAGAACTCAACGACTGCGTTGGAAAAATTGCTTGTAAGCTTCTAGTGTTGTTAGTTGTTTTTCCATCTTTGCTCTACCTTGCTCTGATCCTTTCTACAACAACAAAATACAATGAGTTAGTAGTTAAGAATCTGCTTGGTTATTTCTTTGGAAGAAGTAGAAATATAATGATATCGATATTTTACACTTATACGTTTGGCCGTAATAGTTATAGAGTTGG
The DNA here is from genome assembly GCA_026546465.2 of Palythoa caribaeorum. NCBI lineage: Eukaryota > Metazoa > Cnidaria > Anthozoa > Zoantharia > Sphenopidae > Palythoa > Palythoa caribaeorum. The sequence goes on along the minus strand of JAOCNB020069253.1, from coordinate 6,678 downwards.
TTCCTCCCTCAGGCAGACGTTTTGATGGAGTCAAAATAGAAATAAAACTATGGCTATTTGGAAATTTGGGTTTTCATCCTAACTGATCTCTCCATTCATATACAAAGAGGATGGAGAAGGAGGAACGATATCTTTGAAAGTCTGTGGAGCAATGGCCTACCGATATGTTGTGGAGACGAAAATCCAGAAATAAAACAAAGCAGAGTTGGAGTATATACCGTTTTTACTAAACTGATTTATTTCTTATGCATGCCATTAATGTTCCTAATTCTTTTAAGTGAATCTCTCCTCTTCTTGTTTGCCATTGGTAATGGCATTTTGCCTATAACTTATATGGAGGGATATCTTACATTGTATCAAAAGAACGCTGAAGGAAGAAAATCCTTTTGTACGCATTCAATTCTGCTTAAAATAATTGTTGTTGTCTGGTGGTAAAATGGATTGTTGTTTTTTTTTTCTAGCAGATGTTAATACGTTTTTACTCACTCAATATACCCCTTCACTCTCCTTGGGCTTGTTGTCAACCATAAAACATTTCTAAGCAAATTTTCTGCAGCGGCACTAGTTATTTCTTATGTACCTGGGCACAGTTGTTCAAAAGCCGGTTAGCACTAACCAAGAGTTGAAGTTTTAACCCACGTTCTTGTTTCCAATCTTGCAGAGATACATTTGAGTTGTTCTTTTAGCTTTGACCATTTTTGTCCTTTGAAAATATAAACACTATTTTATGAGCAGTGTAAACGTTTCCTCAGAGAAAAAGTTGCGGCTTTAATTTTTGCTTAACCCAGGGTTAAAGTTAACCAGCCTTTGAAAAACCAAGCCATGGATGTTATCGTTCTGTTGATAGGGAATGCTATTATCTCGTCAAACAGTAGTATGAAATATGCTTGAGTCATTAACAAGAACTTGATAAAGACCAAATGTGGAACAATAACATTTAAAACTTACATTCATCGACAGAACGAATGGCAATGTCAGGATTCCAGAAAAACTTTTCAGTGATGCAAGTAGAAGCTTAAAACCACTTAATAGACAAACATTTTGCAAAATAACTTTGAGAATGGTGGTCCTGTCTTTCTTTGTTCTGATGATATTGGTTGCTGTCTTGATATTCTCACCAAACTTTAGCGCGATAACACAAACTTCGTTGGTATTTATCGTAGAAATTGTACCCAAGCTTCATTCAATCATCTCTGAGGACGATCATAAGAAGGACTTGCATACCTTTCACGTGACAGAAGAACTAAAACTTCTTGTACAAGATTACTGTGCATCTTTCACAGTTATCTAATAGATAACCATCTAATTGTGAAGGATCAACCAGTGATAAATCCACAATGGACGCGGTGAGATACATATGGATGTAGCAGAACATGACTATGTTATTTAAAAAACTTTGAATATGATTTTGGTGTTAAATAATCCTTAACAACCAACAATGAAATCATTATAATGAATTCATTGTAATGAAATCGTTATTATAAGATTTTTTACAGTTTTTACTAGAGGTTTAGGTTTATAGAACAGAGTTTTGTTGTGACGCACATCACCATCAGGTTCAAAATACAAACATAGAACTCACACTGTCACGAGTAAGCATACAAACAGAACAAAAAAAAACAAGAGAAAATGAGGGGACAGAAAGGGACGCTCCCGGTCTAGCCTTTGGGATATGTCGAATACATGAAAGTTATTTTTAGAACCGAGGTCTGTTCCCCTTGACATCCGCATATTAATGTCACATTTGTAGACTTGGTCCCAATTTGTGCAGTGTTTATAACATTTTTTATTGTAAAGAAGATGAAAACTCGGTCAGGAGTCAAAAAAGGTAAAAATCATGTTTTCAAAAGCTACATTAGTATCATGTTAATTTAAGCCACTGACAAAATTTTTTAATCTTTACGTCTAAATAGCTACATAGTACATTCTATTGATTATATACTAAATCATTATTATTAACATTATTGTAATTATAGATGTTATTACTTATATTTTATTTATGATTACATTAACATCAAAAAATTTCGGACGAATTTATTTTCGGACAAAAATTTTGTCCGAATATTAATCCGTCCGAAAATTTTTAGCGTCCGAACATTTTTAGGGTCCGAAATTTTTTTCAGTATGATATATACCATCGATTTTAATTCTAAGGACAGTAACAGTTTGTTTATATTTTCTTAGCTTGATATTACACGAAAATCGTTTAAAAGTTTGTCCCTGATAAATAAATGCGCTTCGATTGTTCAATCTTCGTCTTTTTCATCATTAATAATTATGACAGTCTCATCATCTTCATCGTCATCATCGCAGGTATTATGATCCTCTGGGCCTAGGGATATGTCCTCTTCAGCGTGCAGCGAGGCCTCTTCGATGGCAACGTAGTTTTGTTCAATCAGTTTTTTTAATCGGCAAAGAATTTGCCGTTTCGAATACTCAATCTTAAACGTTGCCCTTACGACGATCTCGAGTCCACCCTTTGCTATTGGTGAACTCCGGTACTTTTCAGTCTCCACAGTAGCCTCAACACTTCTGCCGTAAGTAATAAAAATATAAACAAAGCGAGAAATTTCTTGAAGTACATGTCCCACAACATCAGCGATAAGCCTGCCTTTACTCTTGAACATCTCATGCAACAGCACATTTGTCAACCAGAATAGTTTTAGGAGTGGTTTCGTTCTTAGCAAAGAGTTTTTGTCCTTTCCTTGGATTAGGCCAAATGGTTTTTCCATAGACATGCCATCCACGGCTGGCTAACAAACACTTAAAAACAGTTTCCATGATAAAGATTGAAAAGTTTACACAAGCTGAATTGATAAACTATGAAGTGAAGCACTTAAATTCCCGTGTAAACTGGGTATTTTCCTGCGTTAATGCAACACGTACGGACGCATACTTTCCCGCGTTTGTGATGCATTTCCAATACAAAGAAGGAAAGAAACTGAACTCTGTTTACAGTACCAAGCATCGCTTTTTTTGTCTTACCACGTTAATTTTCTTTCATTGTGGCGATCTCTATTTTAAATTTTTTTCACAAACTGCCAAAAACATCTTCTGAGTCGCCGAAAGCTGTACAAAAAGACGAAGAAACGCCAGTGTTGACTTTGACTGCAAGAGAGACAGAGGAAGTTACTGACAAGCTTACTGAGCTTGATTCAAGCAATCGCGTTAAACGGGGAAAATATAACAAGTGGACACCAAAAGCAAGAGCATAAATTGGAAAGTATGCAAGCAGGAATTGAGTAAGTCAAACAGTTCAACTTTTAAAAGGGAAGTATCCCCGGCTGACAAAGCGATTTCAAGAAAGCCTTTAATGAAGTTAAAGAAAACACTGGTGATGCAGTTGATGAAATCAGAAGCCAAAAGCGTGAGCGTCCTACGTTACTTCCCCACGACCTGATGCCGAAAACTATCGCAACTGTGCAAGTCCTGCGACTTAACGGTGCCCCCGTGACAGCCACAATGATAACCGCTATAGCCAAGGAATCATCATGGGCAACGACCGCACTATTCTTGCTGAGCACGGTGGATATTTGAGCTTGAGCTATGACTGGGCCGGAGCCGTTCTCTACCGTATGGAGAAAGAAGGTAAGAAAATGTCAAGTAGAATGGCAACCACAGCAAAAATACCGGTAGCCCCAGGAATATTAAAGGAATCTAGGCTTGGATTTCAGAGAAATATCAAAATTCTGCAAGCAAAATATAGTATACCAGAAGACTTGATACTGAACTTTGATCAGACGCCGTTGACCTATATTTGCTCTTCAAGTCACACCCTTCACGAGAAAGGGTCAAAGAGTGTACCCATCGTAGGGAAAGGGAAGAAGAAGCAAATCACAGGAACCTTTACCGTGACAATGTCGGGCCTCTTTCTGCCAATGCAACTGATAATTTATGAGGGAAAGACACCCCGCTGCCTTCCACAAGGAATTGCATTTCCCAGCGACTTCAACCTAACGTACACAGCAAATCACTGGAGCAATGAAGAGAAGGTCATTGAGCGTCTGGAGAGGGTCATATTTCCCTATATTGCGAGAAAGTGTGAGGAACTTGCACTGCCGGAAAAGCAGAAGGCAATCCTTATTTTTGACGTATTTAGGGGACAAAAAACGCAGCGGGTTCATGATGTCATTACTGAAAATGACTGTGTCTGTGTATTTGTTCCAGCTAACATGACAGACAACTTCCAGCCATTGGATTTGACCGTAAATGGGCTAGCAAAACTATTCTTGAGGGGAAAATTTGAAGAATGGTACGCAAAGGAGGTTGCCAGGCAGGTTGATAGTGGCGTGGAAGTGTATTCCATTAATGTCAACACCAAGATGTCAGTTTTGAAGCCCATTCATGCCCGTTGGCTGATAGCGCTCTACGACTATCTTCGCAACAAAGCTGACACTATGAGACAGGGATTTGAGATGGCTGGAGTGGTGGAAGCCATCAGCACGGAGTTGGAACCAGAAGATCAGTTTCAAGACCTTGCCTAGAATATCACCACAAGACAGGCCAAAGTTGAGAACACGCTAGTTTGAGAAACGTTAATTGACAACGCTCTTTGTTTCAAAGTTTCAGTAAACTAAAAAGTGTTGATTGGATAGTTTGGATGTAGTTTATCTCGATGTCAAAACAAAGGCGTCAGTTGGTTAACACCCATCAACCGTTTGCTCTGCAAGAGCAAGATAAAAAAACCTGTTTGGATTTAACCAGTCCACTTCCTGAAAACGAACTGAATGGACTGATTATTTTGTCTGAATTTGTTTTTACATTGAGACAAACAATATCATAATGGAAAACGTTTATAATTGCCAACGGAACAGGTTTGTAATAAAGTTGCATTTGCGTTAAAAAGTGTCCGAAATTTTTGTCCGAAATTTGTCCGAAATTCACAAAAAAGTGTCCCAAATTAATTTGTCCGAAAATAATTTGTCCGAAATATTTCTGTCCGAAATTTTTTGATGTTAATGTATTATTGTAATTATCATTATTAATTTTTTTATATAATTGCTATTGTTAATGTTCCTATTCAGACCGGTATTACTTATGTAAATAGTAAAGCTGTGGCAATAATAAATAAAAATCATGCCAATACAGCAACTATTCATTATTAAAAAAATAGCATTGATTAAGCTGACTTTGTTAAATGTAAAAACGTAATTTTTATGATATGATGTCATATGACGTGATACAAAAACATAAACCGTTAATCGAATTAGCTAATCGTGTTCTATCTAATCCCCGAGTTTTATGATAATAGCATTCATAGATAAATAAGGGAGAGCTTTATAAGCCCCTTGAAGTTTGAAATGAAAACATGAAAACTATTAATTTTCAAACTGCAATTAAACTATATATTCCTGGGTTTCTGTAACAAAACGTGTATCGTCATGTTATGTTTTAAGCAATCAACCTGGTTTGGATTATATTTTTGTCATAATCACACTCACATACAGGAAAAATTAAAATATCATATATCATATCATATCATACCATATCGTATCGTATCTTATTCCATGCCTAAAAAAATACAGCCAATCAGAGGCTGGGATTGCCGTTGCATATTCTGCAGTATGCAACGGATAGTATTCACTCAACCTTCCCGTCATTCCTTGTGCAACATAACTATGTTCTATAAAATGGACTCAAGTCTAATTAGTAATGTAATAATTAAAATTTATTTATTAATCTATTATAATTAAAAATATAACACAAACAGCGGTGATAAACATATTAAAAACATGCATTGTATGAACTTAACGTTTCGTATGCTAGTCAACATACATTTTCAAAAGTGTAACCGTTAATTACTGGGTTGCCTGTGGGCAATCCAGTTTTAAAATACCTTCTGTATTTTTTTCTCCGCGAGAGAATGCAATTCTTGCGCAAGACTACATATATGGTTCGCAGGCCCTTATATGGATTTTGTCGGCGCTTTGAAATTTTAATTTGTGGCATGGGAACAAACTACAGTTCTTCATTTGCACTTACGTCATCAATTCTGCTCAAATTTTTATATATTAAGCCGGCGTTGGTGGGCTATGCATGTGGGATTTGATTTTCTCTACTTTTTTTTTCCGCGAGAAAATGCAGTTCTTGTGCAAGACTACATATATGTTTCGCAGACCCTTATATGGTTTTGTGTGCTGGGAGTGAGCTTTGTTAATGTTGAAGTCGCCGGCAGGGACTCTTTTTACCTCGGTAGTGATTTCTTTGCTTCCTAAACTTAAATCAGCGGCAAAAACTTACTTTGCAAATGCTATAATAATTTATAACGGAGTTATACAGAAATCAGGATTGGATCGCTGATCGGTTTGCTGATATATACAACTTTCTGGGCAAAGAAGAAGCCAAAGCGATCGCCGATTGTATTCAGCTGTGACATGTCAGAATTTGAGAGAGCAAGGCTGAAATACAAGTCTCGAAAGTGGAATGTTTTCAAAGACAAAACACTCAGTTTACCTATGGATCGCAAGACTAATAGAATATGGATCGGTTTGCCTGCAGTTTGCTGAAGTCACAACTGATGAGCAACAAGTGAAGTATTTAAACCTCCATGGAGATTTCTTTGCCTCTCATGCATCGCTGACATCAGCTATAAATAATTTATATTATTATTCATTCAAAATATTTCCCCGTTTCTGATTGGTTAAAACCACACGCATAATTCACCATAACCAGCTGCTG
>JAOCNB020069205.1:0-12570 GCA_026546465.2 Palythoa caribaeorum | reverse complement strand
ATGCTCTTCTAATTTTGGATGCAGTTTTATCACTTTGTCAGTTAAGAGGAAAACTTCTAAAGGGTAAAAATTGCGATATAAAAGTTTCCGCAACTGAGCAGCACGTTGAACGGATTCGTTAATTTACTGTGAGTGACAACCGGCTTTTTAATTTCTTGCAAATTTGTTTTGAAAACTTTGTGTAATAAACCTACATAAACCACCGAAATTAAAATCGATTGGAAGAAAAGAATTTAATAATGTGCTGCTATTAAAATACATATTGCCTGTAAGAGATCTTTAATAAACTTACCGGTGTAAACCGGCGAAACAACACATTTCGACTTTTTCCGCTGATCGGTTGTTTTTGCTTTGGTTTTCAACAAATTTTCGTGAACGTCTGCATGTCGTTATCCCCACAAAACCATTTCTTATGACTTCTCGGTTAAAAAGAGTATCTCAACAAGACGTTTGGACTAAATCCGTTTCCTCAAATTCTATTCTGGAAAACTTTCCGAAATGCCACACAGGTCAGTGACGTATGAGGAAAGCAATAAAGCCACAGTGTGGCTTTATTGAGAATTAAAACAACGCTGCACAACCAATCAGAATGCGCGTTATATCTGCTTTATTTTATAATCATCATTATAGATATCATCTTTGATCATTATTAGCATTGAACATTATCATCATCATTATCAAAAGATCATTGAATTTATGTCAGCTGCCACCTTATGTGGGGTTTACATTATTTAGTAAGTTTGCCTCTCCCCCCTCCCCCCCAACCTTTTGAAGACACGAAACAGCGATAGCAAGAACTTACAATCTTTGGGTTACAAGGCGCATATTAGGAAAAACTAGCCATCACCGTGCCACGTCACCAGTATGTATAAGTCCCGGGGGGGTGACTCCCAACTTTTTGGGGCGGGGATGCTTGTTGTACCTCTTAGGGGTAAAAAATTCAAGGATTTGGTACCGCTTAGGGTGCCAGAGATGAAAAGTTGACATTTTTATACATTGCGGTACCTTTTAGGGCTTCCTCAGTAACATGTGCACTTTTGTATGGTACCTCTTAGGGTTTGAAATCAACCTGAGCCACGCCCAAATTGGTACCTCTTAGGGATTGCATTGACAATTTCGATGAGCATCCCCGCCCCAAAAAGTTGGGATTTCCCCCCCCCCTCCCCCCTCTTCCTGGGTATAAGTCTTAGTGTAAAAAATTAATTTAAAGCAATAATATTGATCTAATATACAGTAAAAAAATGATACAGAATTTAGGTGTAGTTAAGATATATTATTCCACTACCTTGAAAACATAAATAGAATTATGATTCTGTTATAAATTGAATTTGTTTTGTCTCAGGCTATTGCTGCTGCTGATAGAAAAGCACACAAAAAAGTAATCAAGAAGTTTTCATGGTTGTGTGAAGATTCCATGAGGTTCATTATTAACAAAAAACACCACTGGTTTAAAAGGAATGTTATGTCAACTGCTCATATTCTACCATCACTTATCGGTGCCGTTTTGTTTGACATTGGCAAACTCAAGTGTTCAGGTATATATTATATTTTTGTTAATTTTGTAAAATAGTTATTATTAATTACTTCAGTTTCCAAACTCTTGATCGTTCATTAATTAGTTTGAGTAAAACACAAGATTTCTTTATTTTGAGATGTGGTTCTATTTGAATCACCATCATCATCAATCTTTCTTCATTCAGTTTTGTCATTCCTGCACTGTTTTCTTACCTTTGGTAAGATTGTAATTGCCTTCCTCATTGTCCATGGTGCAGTTATTCCCAAAGAACTAAAACGACTAGAGCTATCACTCTCTTTCTACAGTTGTTCTCCAACTTTCCCTCAACGTAATTCTCTCATCTGCAGGGTACATGCATGGCCATGCAGTTTGTATAGCCGATCGCTGCAAACTTGATTGTCTGTGGAATTTGCAAGCGAGTTTGTCAGTGGTGTTTAGGAATACACATAGCAATTTTTCCTTGCAATTGCTCAATTTTTTGCCATCCCAGGACATTTGTGAAAAGGATTCACATGTCTAAAACAAAATGGTAGTGACAAAACAAGTCCTTATTGGTTGAAAATATTGTAGAGTTGCCACGATAAGCCTACAAAATCGCAGGAAAGGACGTGCTAGGCGAATTGTGACATATTTAATCACTGATATCTGGTATGCTAGATACTGGTGAATTTATACTCCAGTTGCTAATAGCGGCGAATTTTGCTATTGCAGTAGGTAACATTCTAGGCAAATTTCGCCAATCACTGCTGTTGGCAAATAAATTCACCTAGTGTGTCCCCAGCTTTAGACTCTAGTCCTTAATCTCTGCAATGGCATCAAACCAGGTCTTCACCAGGTTTGTGGTTCTCATCCTTAAAAAGTTCCCTATTGTCCAAATTTGTTTGCCTTTTTGGTGAACTTTCTCTTTTCTGGTTTGACTTGATCATCATTATTTATTACTTTAATTGATTTTTTGGCCAGTAGATCTTTAAAACCCTCTATTATTTGCACAAAATAACAATATTTTGCAGAGCTAGGTACTACTATTTATATCACTTTTGAGAAAAGTATCATGTAATGAATGTAGAATTAGAAAAATGTTCACGAAAATGGTAGTTTTTGCTTCCTTCACCCCAAAAATCAGTGATTTTTGAGCATTTTTGCTTTCATTAAAGTAACATTCCTATTTTTGTCTCAAACATGTGCCAGAGATTTTCAGAGGCACTGAATGCACAAATTTTTTAAGGGCGTGCCAAAGGAAGTGAAACAAGGGAAATAGTGATTTCAACGTTCAAAACACTGTGAATCATTCGCTTTAAGGTTTCCCATATTTTTCTTTGATTTTCCTTTTCTACGAACCATTTATATACAGGTAGCTATGCAACTGCAAACCATACAGTCATATTATTTATTTATTCTGTCTGTTATTAACTAATTTCCAGTTTGATAACAGGGGCTTTGTGTGCAAGCTTAGCTCAGTTAATTGCTAAGATCTCTGACTGCTAAGTGGGTGCCCCCGGGTTCAACAGCCGGCCTAGCCGTGGGCAGGGACATTTTTGCTATTGGTCTAGTCTCCTAATCCCTCAACTTTCAATCAGGGGACATAAAAAAAACCCACACACACTTGTCAGTGAGAGTTGGGTTATGGCCTGGTGTTGTGGTCTGAAATGACGTTTTGGTTAGCAACAAACTATTAACATCAAACACAACGTTGTGGTCTACGTCTTGGTTGCAGGGGGCATTTATCTAATAAAAATTGTTGTAAACTGTGTGATGTAGTCCTGCCCTAAAAGCCCCCAACTTAATTGTAAAGGCTGTCATTGGGGTTAGAAAGTCTCGGAAATCATCGGAGCTATCCGACAATCTACGGAAAACTTGGGAAATGTTTAAAAAAACCATTTCTTATGCATTTATGGATTTTTGAAAATCTTCGGAAATCTTCAGAAGTGTTTGGAAAATCTTTGGAAGTACTTTATAATTGTTTTTTAAAGTAATTTTGCGTGTTTTGAAAATTTTCGGAAAATCAAGGTCACTGATTGGTTGAAAAGTGATATTTACACACGTAAAATTATCTTATTTTTACGTGTGTTTAGATACGACATTTCTCAGTGGTAGAAAACTTTACAGGACACTCTTCTTTATATAATAAAGTACCTTTGGTTATGGCTCTGAAAAAATGTTTACCTATTTTCATTTGCAAAACTTAGCATGTCTGATAAATGCAATGCCTTCAGGCTTTAACTATATTCTTGCTTCTTGGATAATACATTATTAATTTTGTAATAATGGTATGACCAGGGTTAAAGTATGCCATTGATGAAAGTTGAATTCTTCAAAACTTACAATTAAAAGAAGAACTGAGGGAAATATATTTTCCATTTCAGATTTTTTCAATAATTAATTTTCTATACTTTATATAAAATTTACTGAATATCCAATGATACTGTGTTAAACCACGGGCGACAGAATACGTTCGCTGCACATTGAATAACAAAGAGTTAACATCAAACAAAACGGTTCTAACCTTCATCATTCAATGTATCGGCTGTTTCCCTTATTATTGAATGCCTTGGTGTTTCAATTTCACGAAGCATTCAATCCTGTTTTAAGTTCATCGTTGATCATATTCTGCCATTTTAACTGTCAAATCTTGGTAAACTTAGTTTCATACCAGTACATTCAAAATGGTGGAATATAACCCACAACGCTGACTTTAAAACAGGATTAATGCGTCGTGAAATTGAAACATGACTGAGTTTGATAATACACGCTTTTTTTATGAGAACCAGTAAATTTTGCTGAGGCTCATTGTTATTGATTTTTTGGTGACTTCAACCTCAATTTGTCCTTATAATTGTTCTTATTTCTGTGAGCGGTTTTTATTGAAGAAAAAACAAACAAAACAAGGTACTGGAAAATGAAACGGCTTGCGGCTACATTTAGAGGTTAACTACCTTCATTGTTTGTTGAGCAGTCTTAGCAGTGAATCTTTTTATGTTTTATGCTGTATCGCTAAGTTTCAGTCAATTTTCTACCACAAAAACTTTCCTAGTTATCAAGCCTCAGCCTGAGCTTGTTCTTAAATTGTTCTTTAATTTTGGCCGTTCTTATAAAAAAAAGCATGTAGAGCCAAAATCTAGTTGCGGCCAAGCACGAGCGGCTTCATCATTGAGTGAACATTCGACGGTCGCGTGACTTAAAATGCCTCGATATGATGCTAGGCCGACAACGACTCTCCAGGACGAGTAAACGATGCTAGGCCGCGACTAGGAGTCAATTAATTGCGAAGCCCTACGATAATTGAATATAAGTCGAACTACAAATTCGCCGCATTCTCACCACCAATGATAACTACTAGTTTTAGAGGTATTACACGCCGTAAATTTTGCCGAGGCTCATAATAGGCTACTCAAACATCCTCGCAGGGTTTCCTGCAGCGATGGACTTCACAAATCTAAGGCCTTTTCATTTAAAATTTATTTTCACGAAAGTCTCTGAACCTCAAGTATAATGGAACTCCTTATCCATAAATGCATCAAAACCGATGTCAGAGTAATCCTATAAAACATAAAAACTTTACCAGCAGACACAATATAAGCATTCCTTTCATGTAAGTAAAAATTAGCTTCAAAATTGATCAAAGACCGAACTCTACTTTCATTAATTTAATGTTTAATTTTTAAAAGACCTTTTTATGAGCTCCCCGTGCACCACCTTAAACCATGGCTCGTGCCGTCCAGGATGACCTACCCATACTTTGAATGACACTATCCAGAGAGATGTTGGGGCAGCCAACATTGCGGAGCTTGCCGTGTGCACGGCAAATCATGATGACTGGTCTTTAAGGCGCGCAGCTCGGCCGTGAGGTAGCCCTGGTAGTAGTAAGACCCCTACTGGAAATTTCGGCGAATTTAATACTTTTAAGGCCTTAAATTTGTGAAGAAGGAAATAAGACTTTTTTAAGGAACCGCGGAAAACCTGCCTCGACGTGTTTGAAAAAAACCAAGCGTGCCTTAACCCTATCATCAGGACTACCACGAGCTTTTCTTGTCTTCCTTCCTAATGCAAGCACTTTGAGTTACTAAGTCCGATCGCACGCACCATCATAAATTAACATATCAGCAATTAAGCCACTAGTTTTTGTTACTGTTTTGTTCCGATAATGATTTTGAAAAATCATTATTAGAAAATAAAACCACAATCATTCGGGACAATATTTTTGCAGTCAGCCTTATATTTTCGGTTATCGGGCTATATTTTAGCAACAATCTTCGACCATTCCGATTATACTATTGTTATATATTTCTTTACCAGAAATTTTCTAACCTTTTTCCTTTCGGTGTTCTGTCATATCCGGCATTTTCGAAACTGCTCTGTGATGTATATGCCGGGGGTGCCCGATTTAAACTCTCTCCCCAGCTCCTCCCCCTTTCACCACTCTCCGAAAAATCATCCGCTGTGTCCATGCCTTCCCCACTACCTCTGACATACGCACTATTAAAAGCCGACCGATTATCTGACTGATTGGACGGCAATCGATCTCTAACTGAGTTGCTTCTCTCAGAACCTTGTCGGGTCCTTGCTTCCCCTACTCGTGGTCTGTTATAAGACTCCGAATCTCGGCGTGGTTGTTCGAAACTGTCAGTCCTGTAGCGCGAGTACCCATTTGGAGGGCCTCGGTCCGACTCCACTCTTGAATCTTCTCCAGGACTTCTTGGTAGCGAGGTAGCTTCAAAATCCAGTGGAGCTGTGCGATACTCGGCGGACATGTCGTCGTTATACTCCCATCCTTCCTTTTTAATTTTTTCCGTGAGAACGCGTGACGACCATAGGCTTGCGAGCACCTAAAGAACAAACAATGCGTGATATCAGAATCACAGGATTGTGTGACAAGCAAAGGTCGTTACATATTTCTGTGAGCATGCGTGACGATCACAGCTTAGCGAGCACCTAAAGAACCAAAACGTAAGCGATACCAGAATCACATGGTTATGTGACAAGCAAAGGCCATTACATATTAGCTCCGTCTGTATGGGCACACCCATAGGTTAGCGTGCACTTAAAGAGCTAAACACAAATATACTATCAGAATCAAACGACTGTGCGACAACCAAAAATAAATTGTAACATTTAGCTCCGTTACAATTCGTGAAAACCATAGGTTAGCGAGCGCCTACAGATTTAAATCACATAAATGATTGACAAATAATGGTTAAGCATACATATTTGTTTTACGAGATTGTATGACAACAAAAACGGCTTTATCCAACATAAAAATAATAATCAATCTTGTTGGTTAGTGTCTCAGATAAGCTGTAGGGCTTCTATTAAAACACAGTTTAATATTATTTCTGTGTGTAGCAAAGCATAAGCGAACTGTACTAACTTGGTTCGCAGTCTTCACAAGTTTAGGCGAGTAGGTGTCCGTTGATCTAGCAATGCGAACAATCTTACGGATGCCATCGGTCTTCTGAAGGAGCCTGTGGTTGATAATAAAACAAACAAAATTCTAAGACAGTTAGATGTGATACGTTACATCTTACGGATGCCATCGATGGTCACAATATTTATATATACAATTACAATCTTTATTGATACGATACTAAATAAATCGGTCTTTTAAAAGAGCCTGCGGATAATAACAAAAATAAATAACATTTTAGAACAGTCAAATATTACATGTTACATCTTACGGATACCATCGGTCTTACGAAGGAGCCTGTGGTTGATAATAAAAACAAACAAAATTCTAAGACAGTTAAATGTGACACGTTACATCTTACGGATGCTATCGATGGTCACAATATTTATATATACAATTACAATTACAATCTTTATTGATACGATACAAAACAAATCGGTCTTTTAAAAGAGCCTGCGGATAATAATAAAAATAAATAACATTTTAGAACAGTCAAATATTACATGTTACATCTTACGGATGCCATCGGTCTTACGAAGGAGCCTGGTTATCGACAAAAATAAATTAAAATCTAAGACATTCAAATCATTTATCGAATCAGATTCTTCGGCGAACCCGAAGAAAATCCCGGCCTCAGCCCAGGTGCGGATCCCCGGGCATCGTACCGAACCCAAGTCGGAGAGGTGGGAGGTGCGAGTAATGACCACCAAGTTAGAAAGATCAGAAGGAAACTCAAGCATATCGAGGGCATATTACCAGAGCTGAAAAATATTCCTTTTGAAAAACACAGAGGAGGAAGGCTGCGCGGCCAACCGAAAAGAAGATAGATATCGTATTTACTAGAATGAGCGGTACCGCAGCGCTTATTCACGAAGGGAGTACACCTCAGATTTTGGTGGATAGCGAGGGAGTTGAAAGAATAAGAAGAATGTTGAGTATAATCACAAAACCGTCCCTCCTGACCATGCATAAGTGCAACTTTGGTTTGGGGACGGTTTGGTGATTTTCTATCAAATATTAACTTCAAAATTAATTTTAAAACTTCTCTAAGAATTCCCAAAACTCAAATTTCCCTTAAAAATACCAACTACAAAATCTATCTCCTCCCTTAAAACTCATTCAAAAAATATGAAAATATTCACGAGGATTCTTTTTCATTCAGTCTGTGATCTGATGATCGAATTTTTAAAATTTCGAAGTATGGATGCCGATATCATACAAAATATCACTAAAAGTCGTCAAAAAGTAGCCTTAACGTGAACTCCCCCCTTAATTTTTGGTGCGGCGCTTGTTCGGGGCCAGCGCTTATTTGAAACACAAGTTCTTGAAGTGAACACGGAGGTAACAGCTTCTTTTCAATAAATATTTATTGTGCAAAGTTATATTTTGTTCCGTCACTGAAGTAGCAAAAGGCAACAGTAATTCAAATATCAAACTTTGCCTTCATCAGTTTCAGTGGTTGCCTGGTTCAATTAAGCGCCGCATCGACCGCAGAGGTGCGGTGTTTATTTTGGCGGGGCACTTGTTTCGTCCAAAAGTGCGGCGCTTAATCGAAGACGGCGCTTATTTGGGGGCCACGCTTATTCAAGTAAATACGGTATGTGGCTTCAAAGACTCTAAGAACACGTAACAACTGAGAAAACAGTAGAGGCGTGGCTGAATCTCGATCCCATGATCTCCGATCTTACTCATAACAAGAGTTGTACACAAATACAATGCAAAGATATCCCTTACCTTGCATTTTTCTCATTTCGAATGCAAAGCTGGTAGATTGCACACATCAGAGAAGCTATCGTGGGCTCTTTTACAAGTGGATTTCTTTCATTAACTCCAGGTAACCGGTAAGCAAGGTCTTTAATTGCTTTTTCACCTTCAAACAGTAATAAAAGTAAGGTCATTTCATATCGATTGTTGGACAGAAAAAAGCATTTTCTACACAGTGGAGATATATTATAAACTTTGCGCGACTTGCGCTGTGAGTGTATACACAATACAAAGACAGAGATAAAATATAGTTTTTTAAAACTGACCGATTAAAATTGAAATGTTTACAACTGTGACACTTTTTAGTACTTTTATCTCATGGCTAATAACACGGCCAATCTGGAAGCTGGAAAGCCGTTATATATTTCTTGGTATTCAACAGGCAGCATTCAACGGCCGGCTTCAACTCTGCTTCACCCAAAACAAAGCCAACAGACCAAAAATGCTCATCTTTATCAGTTTTTTTTTCTAACAAAACTGACGTCCGATGATTTTCCGAAAATTTGTAAACATTCTTTAAAAATTGTTTCAAGAGTAATTTGAGCAGTTTACAAATAACGTTTGAACTCTTGTGAGTTGACGCACCAGTTACAGTACCTGAACATGAATACTTCTTATACTTTCCGCTCGCGTGTATACGGAAAATAATTGACGCACATGTGTATAACGAAAATAAATGATGCGCATGGGTATACGGAAAATAATTGACGCGCTGGTGTATACAAAAAATAATTGACGCGCGCGTGTTTATAATTACGGAAAATAATTGATACGCACGTGTATAACGAAATAAATGACGCGCACGGGTAAAGGAAAAGTAATTGAAGCGCACGTGCATACGGAAAATAATAATTGACATGCTGGTGTATACAAAAAATAATTGACGCGCGCGTGTTTACGGAAAGTAATTGATGCGCACGTGTATAACGAAAATAATTGACGCGTACGTGTATACGGAAAATAATTGACGCGCACGTGTATACGGAAAATACAAGTGACCTGCGCATGGCGTATCCCACGGTATTCAACTGGAAAGCCGTTATATATTTCTTGATATTCAACAGGCAGTATTCAACTCCGCTTCACTCTAAAAACGTCATTGAATAACTAGTATATACTTACCAATAATTTTTTTGTTTTCTGGATCAACTGCTAAATTCCGGAGACAAATTGCCGCAGCACGAATAGCAGGGTCATAATCTCGTTTAAGAAGACGAACAAGATGAGGTACAATTTGCGCCTTTCTGGAGTCCCCACGGATCTTGATTGACCACTGAAAGTTAGAGAATCAGTTATTAAAACATAAATAAAAAACTATTATTATTTGTGCAAATCGTTTTCCTTTTGAAAGACTGTAAATCTGCGGTGCTGATAAAACTGACCTCGATGTCATCGATTGCATGCTTTCTAAAGAGATGTTACAAAACATGCAAAACTTCGTATGAAGCCAGTTATCTATGATTGTTTAGAAGAGTTTGATAGAAGGCTTCTTTATTACGCCGGATACACAGGGCACCATTGAGTGATGTTTTTAATTGCGGCCATACCCATATTCAACCCGCGCTTCTAGCAAAACATACATATTCTGAAAGGTAAAAGAACATAGTGTTTTTCTCTACAAATTCATATTCAGTTAACCGAAAGTGTTTATTCTCTCGCGTGTGAAGATGTAAACCGCTGTTTTCTGTAACAATTTGCTTACTACATAAAATTATTGAGATCAAAACCGTGTCTCGGTTTTCTTTTTAACTGCGTTGTTGATTAGTCGAGTTTTTTAAAGTTTGAGTTGCGAAATCTAGATAATTTTTCGAGATAAATCCTTCTAAATCAGTCAAGGAAAACGTCAGACATTATATTCCATCATAATTATCGACGATAAAGGATTCATTTCACCTAAAAACACCTCATCTCCTTTATTAAACACTGAACGTTTTACGGGCTGTTTGTAAATACAGTATATCTTAAGTTGGACGGACATTTGATATTCATCGGGAGCGGGGGAAGATGGGGCAGTGGGGAAATTTTTTAGGCAGAATTTTTTTCACTCTATGCTCTCATGTTTGTTTATAAACTTCTTAGCTTTTTTGTTGTGTAAGATATTTTTTTGGCCCAGAAAACTGTGCCATATTTTTGTTTGGAATTTTAAAAATCGTCCCTCAAATATCTGATGGTACGTCCCAAATTATTCTTCCTCACTTTAATCGGGTATGCTACTCCGAATTTTAGTGACTTAATTGCTATTTGTAACTTTTGATATGATTTTTATCAAACGAACATCACCATCACCATCACCATCAACACCACAACCAGCACCAGCACC
Source organism: Palythoa caribaeorum (assembly GCA_026546465.2). Taxonomy (NCBI): domain Eukaryota; kingdom Metazoa; phylum Cnidaria; class Anthozoa; order Zoantharia; family Sphenopidae; genus Palythoa; species Palythoa caribaeorum. The sequence goes on along the minus strand of JAOCNB020069205.1, from coordinate 1,569 downwards.
ATCACCACCACCACTACCACCACCACCATCATCATCTTCATCATCATCATTAATCATTAATCATCGTCATCGTCATCATCAATCACCGTCATCATCATCATCATCATCTTAATGTCGATCGTAAAGGAGAGATTGATTATTTAGAATATCCCTGCCTTCCATCGCCTACCTTTCAACGCTATCATTGCAATGATCAACAAAACTTGTTAAGATATATCCCAATTTATAAAAGAACAACGTTAAAATATGTACACAAAGCTGCTAACAGATAAAATCTTACGATTATCAAAGATCCTTCAATTGTTAAAAAAAAGCTCTGCTAAAGATGATTTCTAAGTTAACTCACATTCCAAGAACAGGCAGTCATGTTATGGATAGCACCAGCGCTACCTTCCAGTGTGTCCATGTTGTTTGACTCCTTCAACAGAAGGAAGTACTGGCCCACTGTGTTTGGCTGCCATAACAACTCCACTCCAGCTACTCCTCCTTTTTGTCTGTCAATTGGTTTCTTCCCGCTTGTTTTTTTCTTCTTTCTCCCACCGCAGCCCGCAAAGCACCCCTGGCTTTGCTGTTCTTTCACAGCTTTAGAATCCATGTCAAGATCAGCGTCCTTATAGGCGTCACGGTCCAGCTCACTCTCCAGACGATAAGACAAGTTACGCAGTGTGCACACAGAATTTTCCAAACACTGAAGAGATAAGTAAGAATTAGTTTTCTACCAAGACGAAGCTTGTTCTTGACCAATATTTAAACCGAGATGTAAATAGATGAATCTTTGCTGACGTAATAATTGTTTACATTCTGCTAGTTCTATAGCGTCGAACTTTATACGGAGAAAGAACCAAAATGAAGAGTAATTTAGTTTCAATCTTGAGAATGGCAAAGAAAGGGAAGTAAGCGACCAAAATTAGTTTCTATCCATACAGTTTCAAAGACGATATTATTGTCCAAGAAAACGCAAAACGACTGGATAGCAAAACCGTTAATGAGTTGTTACATTCTTTGTAAAATTTCCAATATTCAAAAACGCATCACGGGAACAGAATTTGATATCGGTCTCATTTTTTAGAAGAGGTTTATTTTAGAAAGCACTCTTAATACTCAGTACTTCTCAATTTGTATCTCGATTATAAACAGGGGCACGTATGCTAATGAAGAAAATATTGTATACAAAGATTCACTTATACAAATTGAGACTCGCAGAGTCAATCTTCAAGAGAAAATACTGGACCAGTGGAGTCTACTTTTTGGTTAAAGAAAAGCACTAACTCAGAAAAATTCTAGTGCCAACATTTGTATCGTGTCATGTGTCTGTCATACTGGTTTGGAATCGGAAAAGTTTGAAGGTCTGCCGGTGTCTCGTATTGTCCTTTATGCTTTCAATTACGTGAAGCTGCCGACAAAGATATGTTATATGCTGTGTTTTGCAGGGCGCAAAATAATAGCCTGCGAATTGCCAAGATGCTGATCAATTGCAAACTGAAAAGTCAACTGGCAGATGGCATCTATTGAACCCAATACTGCTTTTTAGTGCTTCGCGCCCTGTACTGGAAAGGAAGGTGAAGGGGG